>BMAT01008308.1:1036788-1050005 GCA_019649035.1 Elysia marginata | reverse complement strand
CTGGAAAATTTGGAGATTGAACCTGCAGTGACACCAAACTGGATGTCCATGATCAACAATGGATCTCTGCCAAATTTCTTTTATTTTGGAATTCAGCACAAATTTGTGAAACTAGCTTAAGAATCAAAGAATACTTATTCAATATTCTTGTAACATTGCACACACATCTTTTTCAATACAGGTCTGCCAATGATTGATTGAATTTCAAAAGATCATTACCAATTTGCAGGGCTTTTTTTCAAATGAAACTAGCTTCAAGCAATTTCCCTGTAAGACCAAGGTCTAGGGCTCTCACAGCTGAATAAGTTATTTTCTTTCTAATAATGAGGGCCCATATTTCACCTCTTATCTATTTGGAAGAGTAATTCGTGTAGACTGACGCCAAAATAATAGACTAAATTGAGCGGGAGTCTAAATCTAGGCCTATACTCATATTCATGGACTTTTTCTATTCTAAATTTATACACTGCCTGTGGGTTGACTAATGAGTAGAATTTGGGCCTAAGTCTCTTTCTTTCCTATAAAAAAATAAATGATGTCAACCGTGCCAAACTTAAAAGCCAAAATGAGAAGATTTTGGGCCAAATGAGTATATTTTGTAGAAGCTTATATATAATTTTTGAGGATTTTCCTTGAATTCTTATAATTTAAAGAAACTATTAGTTTTAGAATTTTATGGGAAATAAGAGATCCCCCTTTGGCATGCCTTGTATAAAAAATAAGTTTAATGGACTTTCAATCTTACTTCATCTACTTTTCCATAGCTTTTTCTCTAGAATGACTATTTGGCTTCTGCAATTCCCGCATTTTTTTACGTAGTTAGTCTTAGTAAAAAATTGTCCATGAATAGCAAATAGTTTACAAAAAACTAAGACTAGCTGCGACAATTCTAGCCCTAAGCCTAAGATTTTCAGTCTCTAGATCTTGAAGTTCTAGTTAAAAATAAAAGTATTGATTTAGATCTACCTGAGATCCAGGAGTTTGAACATTATTCTCAACTAGCTCATAGTGGAGATATTTTTGATTTGCACAAGCTACTCATGCTTATTTTTGCCTAAATCAGAATCTCGATTTCCAAACAAAAAAAAAACAATAAAATTATCACAATTGACCAGTTTCAACCTAAGTCCAGAAAACATCTAAGGTCTGTAGTAAAAACAAAAATGAGCTGAAGCTAAATTTACCTTTCTGACGTGGAACAATGGGTCAGTGCACATTTCACTGAAACGTGGCAGAAAGTGCCGATCTGTGATGTCTTTTCCAAGTAATGGTGCCATCTTGCTCATCAGCTACAAAACCAAAAAATGTTTACAAGATTTTTATAGAAAGATGAGGAAGGTAGACAAAGGAGTTCTTTACTTTTTCTTTAAAAAAAAACAAAGACCTGGAAAATGAACCTAGTATTGCATCTATATTTCAAAAACTGGCATAAACACATGTGTAACTAACAGTTAATGGATGAAAAAACCTGAAACTTGGCATCCCTGTAATATATACATAAGCAAAAAATTGTCATGAGGAAATAATAAACAAGACTGACTTATCCATACATCCTATCATATATTGAAAGGCAGTGGGATAATTAGGTGGGCCAATCTAATCATCATCCTAAAATAAGAATTGTCTGTTATACAATTTTACCATTTTAAAGGTATTTGCACCTTGCCTCTTTTAAGCCAGCCACAGTCATTGCCATGTTAACATTTTAGAAAATAGAATGTTGCCTTCCATATGCCCCAACACGCATCGATAAAACCAAGCGATTTTTTTAGTCTATTTTCTTGATATTTTAATATCAAATAAGGACCAACAGGATCTCTTTGCCCAAAACTTGAATTTCGTTTGTTTTTGTTTATTGGTGGGTTTTTTTTTTACGCAACAGAGGACAGAGCGACAGAGATAGGGGGAGGGGACAACAGGCAGTGAGACTGGGGAACAAGCAGGGAAAAAATTGCACCAGATGGAGGTGCCGAGAGAGAGAGAGAGAGAAAGAAGCAGAGAGACTGAGACAGATAGAGGCACAGGTAGGCTGAAGGAGAGAGAGAGGGGCATGAGGAGAGAGGCAGACAGGAACTCATTAAGACGCAAAGAGAGACATAAAGATATTGAGATACATCTATATACATGTTATAAGCACAAAAAAAACTTCATATTGGATTTTAAAAACCTAGATATTTGTACTAAAAACAGGGTCGGCAGTCATGGACAGCGGGGTATCCTGACAAAATTTTATCTAGCCGCTGTCATTCCCTGCTTGTGTTCAAGTGAAAATAAAAACAAACTTTCCGCAGCTGTAACTAAATTTTATTCGTTTATATAGATTTGCTTTCTGTGCCACCAGGCTGGAGGCTCGGTGGAGCTCTTTGGTAAGTAGAAATTTGAAGAAAGGTGGTTTAGCTACTAAGCAGGGTTGTCGTTGGGCAAGAAGGGAACAGCTAATGAGAGCTCTAAGAACCTTATGAAAGGGACAGTCTTCTGTAGATCAGTTTACATGGCTATGATTGAAAAACAGTCACATTCTGCAGAATTAAGTTAAAAAACATGATAAGAGGGCAACTTTCAACTTCCTAGCAATTAAGAGAGAAGAATTAACAACCCTATATTTCCATTAACACTAAACAGACCTGCCACTCACCAAAATGATTTTGAAAAAAAATCTGTTGTATTTAGGAATGAAAAATGTGTATGACCTTTTATTGGTTCTCCCTTATTCTGCCACTTAAAAATATAACCAAGTTATAGAACTAGCAATGCAATTTACAAGAACATGAACAGAGATTTAAACTTAAAAAGTATAAAGTAGAAGTATAAAGTAGTTCATTACTCCATGTAATTAAATTGAACACCATTAATTGTGGGCACGGTGTACAATTTAAAAAAGGCAGAAGGGCTGCAAATTGTTTGGCTTTCATTTGAAACTAACTTGGCAAAGTTTTAAAATTTAAAAACAAACAAAAATAAAACAGTGAACCAATGCAGGCCTTGAAAAAAATAGGAACTAAGAGGCCTTAGTAATCCACAAATATGCTTTTTATCTAGATGCCGACCTCACTCTAATGCATGAAAAAATATCTCTCGGGGCCTAAACCAAACCCGCTCATTCTGGGTTAAAAGACAGCAAACATTCAAATTTGGAAACTTAGAAACCTGCTTCATTTTTACAAAAACTAATTGACACTGCTTGGTTTAGGTCTACAATATTCTACACTGAATGACAATGGAGTAGGAATAAAGTGGACATATGATTGAAATTGCTTGACATTTGCAATGGTCAAAATATAATATGAACCATATAATCTCTGAACAATATTCTCCTATTGATACATGGACTTCTGGCAGTCTACATAAGTATCCCATTTAAAATAGTAACTAATTTCTTCCAAAAATATAGAAAAGGATAAACCAACAACACCACAACAGAAAAGACGTACAATTGTACAAAAAAAAATATGCAGAAACACTCCACAGCTAATACAATTTTTTTTTCAATCTGTGTGCAGCATAAAGGTATCCCTGTCATCAAAGCTGGCTGTGATATGCATTATCACACCACATCACAGCAACCTTGATGCCAGGGTAGCCTGACATTGACCTTGTCAAATTCAGGCTCAGCAGCATGTCCATGTCTTCCAGAGCTGTGAGTCATAGGCAAGCAATAGGGAGGAAGCAATACGTTCAACACCAATGTAGAAAATGAAGATAGAAACCACTCTTAGCTCATCAAAGCTGACTGTGATATGTGATCAATTACACATCACAACCACTGTGATGACCAAGTTATGGCTTATCTAAACAATAGAACAAAAGTGAAAACAGAACATGCATAGACCACAGTGCAAGGTGTCAGGATAAGCAAGCAGAGTAACAATCTTGAAGCCTATCAAAGCTGGCTGTGATGTGATAAAAAAAAAACACCTATTGGCCACAGGAGGTGATGTTCAGTATAAATGGAACATCTAATGGGTATAACCAGAAAAAAAATTTNAAAAAAAGATTAAAAACTTGATCTATAAAGCTGTCTATCAGTAGCCTTGTACTGATCCAAGCAGGCTGTGATATGATGCGCTTACACATCCCAACCACCTGGCCAGAACAAGAAGTACCATGTCTTCAAATTTTAAAAAAATTCATGGCTAATGGATGAGTGCATGCAAAGGGTGCAAACCCACAAACCGAAACAAAGGACGCTATACAATGAAAATTCCCAGGACAAAGCTCATCAAAGCTGGCTGTGATAGAATCAGCAGGATGTACTATAACATCCAGCATTGATGCCATTGGCCTGACAAACATGGATATAAGATGCGTATAGGGAAATAAGCACCACACCACACAAGGGAAGGGACAATTTACACTATAGAAGTGCTCAAAATTCCAGACAAGCATTGTTTATAATGAAACAAAATAAAAAAGCATATAGAAATATTAACCAACTAATTCATATAGTTTCTTTAGAAGGGTGCAAGAACTATGACATTAAAATTTAGGTGGGATCCTCAATTGAAGGAGCAGTTATCCTTAATGCAAAAGACAGAGTAGTAAGGTGATTATGAAACATCTCACTACCCATGTCTTTCACACCAAAAATACAAGGTCTCTTTGAAATCCATGAATCTACTGTGGTGAATCCATCATGATATCTCATTTCAATCAACTTGAAATACTAAAAACATTAATTTTTATAATTAAGGTGCTTTTGATATATATTGGCCCTGCACAACTTACAGCTACAGCCTCAGAGCGATAATCATCAAGACTCTCTGGAGCAGCCAGCTCTAAAATGACTTGCATTACTTGCTGTTCGATATCTCCCTTCTCTACAAGTTCTTGCTCTAGAAGTACAAGTAAAGCTGCCTGGCTTGTCTTCCGAACCTGAAAAAAAAATTGACCAGCAGTAGTTGTGAGTGTTGTGATTGCACAAAAAGGAAATAAGTTTTAGACTAAGTTAAGAAATGAAACCATTCCCCCTTTCACTCAAACTGAATGTACACAAAATTAAGATTAAAATTGAAACAAAGATATGACACGCCCTAATATTTTCATGTTCTATAAAATTACAGTGGGATGCTTCGGAAGCAACTAAAATTGGTCAAAACATTCTCCCTACTTTTAATAACTATTAGAAATTTTTGTGAGTAAGAAAAATGGATGCAACAAATATTCAGTGGAAATTCCTAGCAATGCTTTAATTGAAAATGGTCAAAAAGACAACATTTGGTATGGCTGTGCGTTTCCCTCCTTAGTCATGTTTAAAGGAATCAAAATAAAGAATTATGCAACAGAGCCAGCTGTGCATAACCCCCTCTTTTTTCTTTCTTTTCAATCTTAAAATATGCATACATGTTTTAAAAAATTTTTACTCAAAAGGCCAGTTATGGTTTCTAGATGAACTAGTGGAAGTAAATCACCTAAAGTTTTTTTTTATCTGGGGGTGCTAAAAATATCCTGCTCTCAGTCTTTTATTTTAAGTATGCAAGAATTGAGACATCCATTTTCAATATTAAAAATTATAAAATTTAAAGGAAATAAACATGTCAGAATACCTGGCTATTGGCATCATTTAAATATCGCACAACCATGGGAAGAATGTACTTTGGTACTGCATCCACAAATGATTGGCTATTTTCTTGACAGTAAACAGCCACATGGGGTACTTGTTCCATTAATTCAGACCGAACAGATGGCTCTGCAATTTGAAAATTCGCTACAGAAGCTGTACAAAACAATTTTAATACAACTCTGTTAATTTCACAACTGAAAATCTGTGTCTTGTAAACATTAGGTGTCATAATGTAAAAAGGATAAAGGGTTGCTACACAATTGTATAAGATTTACAAACAGCATTTTTTAAACACAAGTTACAAAAGAAATCAATACATTTGCAGGTTATGATAACAATTTAATATTTTTATATTATTAGTCTGCATCCAAATGTTTAATAAGTCACCTGGGTCTTCCGACAGTCTGGTCATGGCATCAAGCATTGCCACACAATTATCCCCCGACTCGCAAACAGCTCGTAGAGTGTCCAAAAGACCTCTTGCCAACATTTGCCTGATAAGATAAGTCATAGAGGCAAATTATCAAACTTTGCTGGTGAAACGACAAAACTGTAGTGTTAAATTTTTCATGTCAAATTAGACTTGAATCTGATGTGTGGTTTTGCTCTAGCTGTCAGGTCAGGAAAATGCTGTGATCGCATTTCTTTGAGAATAGTCAAAATTTTAATAGTATGCTCTAATTCTAAACTTCTTAAAATCTCTACATTATATAAGTTAGACAAGCAAGACTACACAATACTCCTGACATCTGATGACAAGTCTAAACACTAAACAGTTTGAAATACTATGCCTAGATGTTACCACTCTTAAGACTTCACTAAAAATGCAAGTTTGATCCTCATACGGAAAAGAAATGACTAGACCATTTCTAAAATTTGCTGGTTCAGGGACAGAAATGAAATAGACATTTTCATGTGCAAAATAAAGGGTTACAAGTCATGCAAAATTGATAAGTTAAGGACTTTAAACCTAACTTCTGGATCTATATTAGTGCTGATAGGCCTGGAATTATTTTTTTCCAGAACTTCCCATGAAGTTTTAAAACTTTTCTTTCCAGTCATGTTTTGAAAATCCTTTATCCTAACTTGCTTTGTACTCACTGTCTAAAGGGATACAGTGGAAACCTCGTAGTTCAAATCTCATGGGAATGAATAAAAATTTTGATTTAAGAGGATTCAAATTATACACAATGGACAAGGTTTTATTTACTATGCCACTCCTCAGCACCTTCCTCTCTCACCCCACCCTTGCGTAAACGCAGAGACAAACTTTTTCTATGTGTAAAGACACCTCTGTGTAACTTCTTGGGTGGCAACTTTGTCAGCCTTTATCATCAAACTGACAAACTTTGAAGAAGTAATACAGCTAGGCTAGGGTTAAGAAGGAAAGCTCTCTATAAACCTCAATATAAACTTCAAATTATGAGTTCAAATCTTAAAAGTCAGAGGAAAAAGAAACCTCACATGTATAAAACTTCGATTTATAAGGTATTTGGATTATCAGACTTTGATTCTGTAGGTTTCTACTGTATGTATCTTTAACTCTGCCGTTGTCTTAGGCATTCTGGTAAATCATAATGGATTAACTCAATCCCCCCTAGGCCTAGCCCAATTCAAGCCCTGTCCCTAAGAGAAGACAGTAAATCATCCTTTCGGAAGCAGCTAGATCTAGGTCTAGAAATCTGTGCAAAATCATATTGAAAAAAACTTCAACAGACCCACTTCGGCTTATTTGTGGACCAAAAGTGAAATGAAAATAACCTAAATAACACTTCAAAAGAAAAAGAGAAGGTAACATCCTCCATATCGGGCGCAGGCAGATCTAGACCTAGAATCTAAGTCTAGAAATGTGTGCAAAATCGTACTGATAATGGCCAACTTCAACGGACCCGCTTCGGCTTGTTTGTCGACCAAAAGTGAAATAAAAATATCCTAAATAACGATTAAGAACTTCTCTAAAAGAAGAAAGGTTTATGCGAGATTTCTGGGGTTACTAAGATATCAATGTACACGACGAAAGCAATGGCGATCGGGCGATATAGGTACACAATAATGTGGTCCAATCGGGCAATGGTGGGCGCTATAGGTGGGATTGAGTTCAACACTGAACTATGTTTTACTTATTTACAATTAGATGTCTAATCTTTATAATTTTTGCATGGAAATTTTAAAGGCAGGTATATTAAAGACAATTTCCTTCTACCATTTTCACCCCTTAAGCACCACCTGCTTTGAGCTGTGCTAAACAAAGTGTCCTATTTGTAGGATTTCCGCAATGGGGAGCCAGTATTAATCTAAATAAAACAATTACGGTTATACTTAGTGGCGTTCAAGGGTTTACCAAAGTGATAAAACTAGTTTATTATAACAATTATGAAGGCATTTCATAATTTTATAATCATTTTAAATGTATTCCTGCTGAGGATTTCCCAACGCTGCGAAGGCCATTTTTATATGCACTCACATGTTACAGCTCAGAGGTCAGTGGTTTGAATCTAGATTTTAGGCAAAGGAGGGCCTCTCCGGTTTTATCTGAATACCCTTAAACTGCTTTTCATTTGATCATAATTTATTAGAAATATCATTTATTATCTTTTTATAGCTTTTCTTCTTTCAATTAAGATTGTTACACTAAGCTGGATAGTTTTTAATCCTTCAATAATGCAAATAATGTTCACACATGTAGCGAGTACAATTTTAAGTATCCATGAGCATTTTAAATGCTTGGATCAAAATAAGGTGAGTCACATAGCTGTTCAATGTACTCATGATAATGTGAGCTTCATCTGTCAACAGTCATGTTAGCTCAGCTGATAAAAGACTGGACTGGGGATTCAGAGATACCAGTTTCTCGACCTGCTTATGACCGTTTAATTCTGATTGTTGTGTAATGATTTGTATGCATGTACTAACATAAAACGCCTAGTCTTCCACATCCGCAGAAACAGGAGAAATGAAACCAGATAGGAAAACAAAATTCATTTCTTTTCTTCCCCAGCAAAAATCCTAGTTAAGATTGAATCCCATCTGCAGAGATCATTCAGCCATAAAATGTTAAAATTCTATCCTTCCGATTTCTGATTTTCCCCCTTCAGCATTTCTCCCTATTTCCCTTTCCTATGAACAGTTAGACTTAGAAGTATCTTGTGCATAGCAACATAACTTAGGGGCTGTTTAGTCTAGGGGGCCAGACACTTCAGTGAAGAATATTCAGTTTTGCCGGTACCTTCAACTTTGAAAAATTAAATTTGCAATAGCAAATGCCCCTTAACACTAAGAAAGTTAGATTTTTTAACCATTTACAATCATGTCAATTAATTTTTTAACTAAACAAAGGTTCACCTGTTGTAAATATTGTCATTGTCCAGGTATTTCTCCAATCTCTGTAGTGGTGTGAGGTCCTCGACTTCACCAATGCCGCCATCAAATCCATAGTCTTTTGAAAAAAATAGGGAGATGATAAAAATAAGGTTATGAGAAAGATGCTTGATTCCACAAAATGTCCTCCCCAGTGCACATTTGAAATGGTTGAGTAAACTAAGCAATAAGGAAACAACCCAATAATTTACAAAAGATAAGAATAATAGAAAATTAAAACCTGTCAGTAAGGTGAAATCAAATCATGGGATGAGCTAACTCACTTAACTTATCTTAAATCTTTAAGAATTTAATGACCAGAAGATTGTTGTGAACATCTTTCAGCTGAAGGGAGTTGGACTCATCAAGGAGAAAAAAAAACATTCTGAGGCCTAAGAGAAAATCTGGGCTAGTAGAACTTAATTTAAATTGCTTACTTTGACAAAATGAAAAAAAAATGAGCTTAAAGTTCAACTGTTGGAGTAAGTAAGGACTAAGTGGTAACATTGGTTACCAAAAAGAGAATACTCAAGCTTATGTTTTCCAATAATTTTCGCAACACAAAATTAATGTAAAGTAAAAAAAAATGCAATCCCAATCCTTTCCCAGCATGCAATGTAAAAAATTCAGAGGGACAGATCTACCAAACTTAAATTGTGCCGATCATCAACTAATAGTCTAGACCAAGGCCTAAATAAGATCAAATCCTGAATCTCGTACATAATTTGAGTTTCCCAATGAACTTGCCAACCCTAATTCATTTACTCTTCATAGGTGCCACATTTCAAAAAAAGGAGGAACCTTTACTTGCATTTACAGATGATAGGACCGAAGGCAGAATCTTTTACTATAGGGAGGTTCAGGGGCATGCTCCCCTGCTAAAAAAGCCATTTGAGTATTTGGACAGTAATTTACTTATTTCAAAGTAAATATAATCACCATAATGAATAAGTCCACAATCCAATAAATTAGTTTTCTCTTTTGACTCTTTGCTAGCACTAATTTATCTACGTTCATTTGGAATTCCTTACATGGGATTTCCATAGAAGTGAAAAGCCCTGGTGCTAGATGTAATAACACACCAGTATGTAGTAGATATTCATCAAAATCTCATTTCTTATACCAAAGAAATCTCTTGAGCCACTTTTTATAACTATTTGTTTTGGGCTGAGATTTAAATTTGGGAAGTTACGTTCAGTGCACCCTGTAACATTCCTTTAACTCAACCCCACCTATAACACCCGCTGTCGCCCGATTGAACCACACTATTGTGCACATATATTGCCCGTCATCACCTGATCGCCATTGCTTTCATAGTGTACATTCGGTAGCTTAGTAACCCCAGAAATCTCGAGTAAACCTCTTCTTCTTTTAGAGGAAACCTGAAGCCTTATCATATTTTTATTTCACTTTTGGTGATTCTAGGTCTAGATCTGCCTGCGTCCGATATGGACGATGTTATCTTGTCTCTCTTTTGAAGCGTTATTTAGGTTATTTTCATTTTCATTTTTGATCCACAAATAAGCCAAACTGGGTCCGTTGAAGTTGACGTTTTTTCAGTACCATTTGGCACAGATTTCTAGACCTAGATTCTAAATCTATCTGCGCCCCATATGGACGATTTACCTCCCTTCTCTTAAGGACAGGGCTTGAACTGAGCTGGTGGGCCTAGGGGAGGATTGAGTTAAAATTCTTCATTGTTTGACGAATTTATTCGAGACTAGATGATAAGAGGTTAAAACAAGAAGCCAAATACATGTACAGATATTGTTATTTGCGGTTATTAGGTGTAGGTACCTCTAAATTCTCATTGCTGGTTGATATCTCTATTGCATTTCTCATTGAAAGATTTCGAGACGTTACAGTTTTCAGTTCACACCAATAGCCTTTGCATTCCTGCCTAAAATAAATGTGTATCCGAAAGGAAAAATACAATGCTCCACATGCCATTTTTCTAACCCTAGTTGTGAACTAACCAACAAGATAGGAATATGAAACTTTGCATGTCTATTTTGAAGGTCTTGCTGTATGTCCTAAACCTCTCAGATTATTCTTATCTGTTAAACTTTTCTTGTTATATCAGTTATGCATATTTAATAAGGCAAGTTTTTCGTTTTATGTCTAACTAGCATTTTCCATTGCAATAATGAAAATGAAAATATTTTAAAAATTCAACTATTTTAGGTTTAGGACATAGTTTAGTTATTGTAGAACATTTCCTGAAAGTTTCATTTAAAAATAATTTTAACTTTTTTTATGTACGGAGGATAAAAAAAGCATACATATTTTCAATGCAGCGGCCATATTGGATACCTAATTTGCATAATTAATTTTTTGTGACCTAAAATTGTCTTTGGCAGAGTTCATAGGCAAAGTGAAATAACAGTTATCAAACATTAAAACTCCCTGTGGCATCCTGATACCTTAATCGAGTATAAGTTTGTAAACTTTGCGCCTATCAATAGGCCTAGATTCATATTTAAGATTGCTTTTGTTTAACAAAAACTTTTTCAGTTCGTATTCTGTTGCTCGAAGCTTAATCTGCCCTGGCTCACTTTCCACTCTGATTCAAGCAATTGCCATCAACTTTTACTTCCATATCGGATCGTTATCCTGGTTATACTGAAGAGAAAGGGTTGGGTTGCCGCAGTTTTCTCTAACGTCTGATCCTCTTTTTGTTTGGGTGATAGCGTAAATCTACTTCGTGACAGTAGTAGATAGCGGAAAAATCAGAAAGGTCAGAACTTAGTGAAAAGTGGCACCTATGACTCTTAATCACACCAACCCGAGAGGCAGCAGTTAATTTCATCATCAAAGCTTTTAACTCGACTGACATGTCAATTTCTCCATGCTGTACTCTTGAAGTTACTCCAGTCCCTTTCAGATAGGCTACTTTTTCTTATATCTGTTTTGGATCAACTATTTGTTTTTACAAAGCATTTACACTAAAGCTGGGTCGATGATCCAAAACTTGACATGGATCGACAAGACACCAACATAGGAAATAAGGCACAGTACATCAATATAACTCAATACTGGGTCTTGTAAGATAGTGAAGTGACAATTGAAAACCGTTTTTTCAAAGCTTGGTTCAATCCATTTTGAATAGCTTCGAGAAAATGACCACCTTTAGTTCCCTCTAATCTCTTTATCCCTATTAAAATTCAAGAGAAATTAATGGCATAAGGGTTTGTAGCTGTTTATAGCAGCCCAAAATTTGGTAGGAAACAATTTTTTTATATTCCAATATATTCTGGATCAATATTGAATTTTACCGAAACTGGACTGAACCTAGATCTAATTTTGAAAAAAAAAAACACTCTTCAATTAGGCCTACAACCGCACTATCTCTCTGTCTCTCTCTTCGTCGCCAATGCTTGGAATGCCAGTAAGCCGCTAGCACTAGCAGTCTCTCCCTTAGCACAGCGCGAGCTGCAAGAGAGGGCACCGGTTAGGCCGAGCGCATTAGCGCAGTGAACTTAGGGAATGTACTCAATGTAGCAGGCACCGGTTACTAGGCTAGCGCCTAGCGCACTAGCGCAGTGAACTTGGGTATTGTAGGGGTGTTGACAGTCTGGGTGTACTGACTATGGCTGACTGTCTTCTCGTGTCTGAGTGTCTTGATGCAGTTTGCGGAGTTGATAGATGTAATGATCGAATGGGTTTTGTGGTCTTATCATATTGTATGACCTTGTAGCTAGGCTAGTGTATGGGGGAAGAAGATCCAGTACATGTTAATCGTGATTGGAGGCGGGTTACTTAGGTTAGCTTGCTTCTTCTAGAGTATACATTCTTAACGCATATCCCGCACGGAAGCATACCAGTTTGTCATAGAACGAGTTTGTGACATGCAAGTTTAAATTTTAAAAAAAACCAACTAAATGAAAGTCAATCAATCAATTTATCGAACTATCAGCTTTGAAGAGACTTTAGAATCAGTTTTCTAGATCTAGATTGAAATCGAGAAATTAAATCTAGAGTGCTAGATCTAGAATTAGACGTCTAATCTAGATCTAGATAGACTCTATAGCCTTGGATTCTAGTTTAGTTTTAGAATATAGATCTAGATTTAGACTTAAAAAAAAAAGATCAGTGTGAAAGTTTAGTTAACTCAGTAGGAGGCATTCCTCATGGAAAGACAGCCTAATGTCTGTGACAAACTGGGCCTGTGACAAACTGGACACGCCCCATCCGGCACTCTTAGCATCGCCCAGTTTATTTTCATAATCGTGTAGTTAGACTTCTAATGAAATAATTGAGTTGCAAAATTATGTAAGAGCATTTTAATTACCTGAAAAAT
>BMAT01008308.1:989113-1019559 GCA_019649035.1 Elysia marginata | reverse complement strand
GCGGGGTGGTAATATTTAAAGTCAACAGTCAACACGTTTAAGCGAAACTATTGCGTAAAGTCAACTCTGTTTCACGGTCCCATTTTGTATTTCTTTGTTTTTGTTTTATTTTGTTATGGTTACCAATGTACTTAAGGTTCATTCTTGCTTTAAGTGAAAACAAGTTTTCGCTCCCGAAGTGTTGACTCTATCAGGATTCCACTGTAATTTGTGTTTAGTCTGAGTTTGTATGGCACTTAATTTCCTGTTTTGGAAACAAACAAAAATTGTGTACCCCCCCCCTCCCAAAAAAAAAAAAAAAATGCGAAATTGATACATGACAGTATGACATCATTCTGGCCACAGCCTACGTTATTATTAGACGTGTTCTACGTGGTCGAAGCTAAAATGACATCATTGTTTGGCGTAGTGCGTAGTTACAAACAAATGAGTGTGAGCGTTTATATATTTATCGATAACATATATAATACATGTACAGTAGTTATACAAGTTCTATGAGGTTCCAGTTGTAAAACACTGAGATTAAATGGAGGGGATCAGGGGTTGTATAACGTTAATGCTTGACTTTGTACGGGAAATGAAGCAAATAAAAGAGATGAATATGCCTCTTTGGAAACAGCAAGCCTACATGTATAACTGTACACACTTTTTACAATAACATACTGGGGTTTTTTCTTTAGCTGATTTTTTTTTAATACAGAAAACCGTTCGATATCAAGTTCTCAAAAATTTAAAAAACGTGGAGTGTGATACTGTATCACTGAATGAAGAGCTCAGTAGTCAGGATCTATCTAGAACTCTTTTTACATTCGATGAAAACATTGAAAACTGTACTCATCATCATAGGTTTAATTTTTATTTTTTTTTATTCAATGGAAAGGAAAAGCTCGACATTAGAAATTAACTTTATGTGTATAGTAACGAGTAACTGTATCAACCCCCCCTCCCCCCATACATCTTAAAAACTTTAACTCTCAGTGAGCAGCAAACCAAACCTGATAAAGTTTATAATTATATTGTAATGCTATTTACTTACGCATTTATAGGTGGGAAACCTTCACTCACTCTTTCATCAATGGAAAGATAACCAGCATTATGAATTTGTTTGAAAAAAAAAAAAGAAATGTATGGCAAATTAATTGTTTGCCGAACAGGAAGAGCGAAATAAAATTTAATTAAGCTTCAAGTGGTGTAGACGTGCTCAAGCTGTAACACTCCTAATTAGATAACGATGTGAAATGAGAATGACTCTCTCTCTCACACACACACACATAACTGACAATTGGAATCAGTTATAAGCTTTCATTCTTTCTTTCTTTCCACTTCTTTAAATATATTTCCTCCCTTTCTACATAATTATGTTTACTTTATTTCCCACTTCGCCCGTCTTCTCTTTAATTCCCAGATAATACCCCCCACAAACACACAAACACACCTACGAAACACACATTCTTGTCAACAGACTGTGTTGCGGTGGTTTGCTTCATGCTGAGTGTTTTGATATGTGCCGACAAGCAGCTGTCAGAAGCATAGACAATATTTTAAGATTTAACACCGGATGGCGATATGATAAGTCAATTGTTCTTTTCGTCTCTGGAGTCTGGAACACTTCGACAAAAAATGATTTGAACAGCCACGAGAGCCTGATGAAAGTATAACATTTTTATAGGCCTAGTGCTACCCTGGAGAAGAGGCACCAACTCCTTATTAGTTACCGCAACCCAGCAAGTCTCTTGTACATTGATGTAGCTCCAAGCAACAATGGCAATGACAGATGTAGAACATTTTGCTATAATTTAGAAAAACAAAAGCATTTTACCTCGACACATTCTCTCTCATAATTCTCACAATCACAAATCCAAAATTACCGCTATAAACTTATGGTTTTATGCGCCCTCCGCGTTTAAAACCACCGGTGTTTATCTTTGCGTATGTCAAGGGTTGATCTGAATTAATTCAGGGAAGTTTCTTGGTGGTTCTCGATTAGTTGATTTGTAAGCAGTTTGAGTTGTATGTTTGTTTTCACCCTCTTGATAAAAAACCATTGGTTTAAAATTGATCTAGTTGTTGTTAGTTGTTGATCGTTAGACAAATATTTTAGTGAGGGTCATTGTCTTGTCTTGTTCATTGTTGGTTTTAGGGATAGTAAATGTTAATGAGTTGTGTTCCAGGAATGCCTGTATATCACGATACTTTGAATGAATATAGTCTTTTGTTGCCCAGGACCCGGAGTCAACGTTGATACCCACTGTTACCGTCAGTCTGTAACGAAGTCTTGTGTCGGTCCTGAGGGAATAATTGAAGTTTTGGAACCAGCTCTGTGCTGGTTCGGGGCTTGGCCAAGTACGGCTGAAGTTAACAAGACTAGGACCTGTCGTGGAATACGTAAAATTTTGTACCATTATTAAATGTCCTAAGTAAGGATGATCATACATGTGTGGTCTGAAGGACTTATATTAATTCCAAGCCTTAGTGGCACTTCGGAATATAACTTTTCTAGCCTTGGTGGCTATCTTGTTGATTAATTCGTAGCATGAGTCACTGAGAAAGTAAATGTTATACTTGTGTTTATGTACATATGTATTCTTTGTAAAGTGAATTAAGTATTTATGTTATTAAATTTTTAAATTTTGACCAGTTGTTACTCGTTTCTTTGTTGCGCGTGTTCGTGTACGTTCTTAGAAGTCCAGTCCACAATCAGTGGTCTGTGACAGCGTAGTAATAAATCATGTACATGCTTTGTTATTCCAAGGACTGTCCATAAAAAAAATTAACGAAGGACTTGAGACCTTATCTTTTCAACCCCCAAGATTTATTATTCCCCGTAGGCCTATATAGCCTATTTTGATTAATAATCCAAGTTTTCACTCAGCGATGACACATTTGCGAAAACAAAACTATCATTTTAATTTAGTCTAATTCGTTTTTCAAGTTTTTATTTTCTATAATTAATGGTTTGAAAATCCCTGCTATCATTTCCACTGTATAAGAAATGTTCTCACCGAGAGCACAATGCATCGGTACACATAATGTAGTTAAGATAAACAGTTCAGAAGTATTAGTCGTAGTAGTTGCAGAGGTAGGAATATCATATGTAGCAGTCGCATAAACGTAATGGTATTCGTGATATGTAGTAGTAGTAGTAGTAGTAGTAGTAGTAGTAGTAGTAGTAGTAGTAGTAGTAGTAGTAGTAGTAGTAGAAGTAGTAGTAGTAGTTGTGGTAGTGGTAATAGTAGTGGTCGTGGTAATAGTAATAGTAGTGGTGGTGGTGGTGGTGGTAGAGTAGTAGTAATAGTAGTAGTGGTTGTGGTGGTAGTAAGGGTATTAGTAGTGGTAGTAGTAGTGGTGGTAGTAGTGGTAGTAGTAGCAGTAGCAGTAGTAGTAGTAGTAGTAGTAGTAGTAGTAGTAGTAGTAGTAGTAGTAGTAGTAGTAGCAGCAGTTGTAGTAGTAGTAGAAGCAGTGATAGTATTAGTAGTTGTTGTTGTCTGACATTCCATACCAGCATTGACTCCCCATCCCTTCAATTTAAAACACGTTCATCGAGCAGGCCTGGCCCCTGAAAGGTTATTTGAAACATAGGCCAACGGAATATTTGAAATATAGGCTTACATAGTATTTGAAATATAGGCCTACGGGATATGCAATATAGGCCAACAGAGTATAGGCCTGTGCCATTGAGTATTTGCAATAGAGGCGTAAGAAGTGCATAATGTAGGCCTACATCATATATGTAGCTGAATCAGCAGACAGTAGGCCTAGTTTATGAGTCCTCAGGTTGACCTTTAAAAGCATGCATGGTATGTGCGCGAAGAACCCACCTCCCCTCCCTCTTCATGAATGAGATTTGAGTCGAGTAAATATTGAATAGAACCAGGTCTCGTGAATGAAATAAGTTGAGACCGCCAACGCCACTAGATTTTATGCGCTACGGGCCCGCTCGGGTATTTTCGTATTACATGATGGTTAGAGTAAACAAAGGGGTTAGACCCTGTCTAGCGGCAATTTTAAAACCCGGACCGAGAAAGACGACGAAAATGTTGATCCCGGAGGACTAGCCTAGTCCTTCTGTCGAAACTTAGCTGTCGTAGCTGGACGTTAAAATAGATTAGATTTCAAAGCTTTGAGTTTGAGCAAAGTTTACAGTGTGGATAATCTACATGTAGATCTACATTGTGCAGTCATCTAGATCTAATTGCAACTCTACTGCCGATCAAGTTATCGTTTCAGCAGCTACTAGATCAAGATCCTGGATTCTGCAAGAAGTGCAAGGCCTTTGTTTTGGTTAAAAGTGAAACCTTGACTTGAGTGGATCAGGCACTGTCATTTAGGCTACTATTACTGCAAACCATTCACTGTTGTCTAGATTGTCTTGATCTAGATTCTAGTTCGAGTACCTCGAGGCTTATCATGCCAGGGGGCTGTTAACATAAAATTTGTCCAGTCACAGTGTATGGCTGCAACAATAGAGCCAACAACTTGTGAAAGTGAGCTTCACATCGGACAAGTCACAAGGACTAGATTCTAGTTGAAAAAAAAATACAGGAACCCTTTTTCTTGCAGGCTTTTTCGCAAGTTATAAAAATACATGTAATACCCAAATTAACAACCTACATCCAGCTAGGCTAAGGTTCTATGGCTAACATGGCATTAATTTGTTATGTAAGTTTTAGGCCGCGATCTAGTCTGGCTTACCGTGATTCAAGAGAGACTAAGATTTTCGCTTCTTTTTTTCCGGTAGTAGTTCTGGATTTGGTTCTAGTCCTTAACTTAGTCTTTGTTTACTCTAACCATCTTGTCGTAAAATTGCTCGCGGCCCGCTCAGGAGAACGAAGCCCATAGCGGAGGAAATCCAAGATCGCTGATGGGCTAAAGGGGCCCGTCCGCCAATCGTCTGTTGTAAAACCCACGTTACCTTACTCCGAGGCCGCCAGACGCAGTCCGCCACAAGCCTTGATCCCGTCTCATTCTTGACTAGCCTATGCTCTTGGAAAAGTACCGAAATTTTTTAACTTGAAGCTAGACCAGCATCTAAATGTCCATAGCCCAGCTTCCTTTGATTACATAGCTTTCAATCAGTGCCAAAATAGAAGTTATAGTTTTCAAATCCTCCCTCCCTCCCCCCCACCCCCCTCTGTTGAAGCACCTCTATTAAGTATCAACGACACAAGTGTCTCGCCATGGTGCACGCCTCGTGTGAGATTCGGGAAACTAGGTCAAACAATAATATTATTGAGGTCAGCTTGTCAGTGGAGTCAGTGGTTCTCATGTATACTGTGTTTTCTGTCTTCCGCCGCGTGCCCCGCAAGTGAAAATTAAAATCCATCTAAATCACAATGTCATACCTTTTTGAAGACTTTTTCACGTTCAGCCTACCGGTACTTCGAAATAAGCTGCACGCCTTTCACTGCTCTTTTATCACCCATGACGCCTTGTTATGTCTCCGATACGGTTTCCAAACATCATAATATTTGTAGGGGCCTACATGAGTGAGGAATTTCGTCGATATGTTATAATTTTTAGAGAAACATCTATGTAGAACTCAGCTTTGGTTTTCACTCAGGTTTATGTGCCGATAAGAAGGTGGCACTTTGTTACCTTACTAGCCCCACTTATGTACTTCTTTTTTTCTACATCCCGCCAAGAGAAAACCCAGTGAGACATTATGCAGCCTAAAATAGCTCATGAACTATCGTCTAACAAACAAATGAAACGGAAGCGCCATACAACATAGATAGCTAAAAAAAAATACCCGAAACCAATCAAAAGAAAACAAAAACATTAAAGAACAGAGTGGAGCAGGAATTCTTTCTCTATACTCCTCGCATGTCCCGCCTGTTGATGAAGTCATCTACTCTTTTTACTGTCCTTTCCTCATTTTATAGCGATGTTGTATGGTCATCTGCAGGTGCTTTTCAGAAGAATTTGGTTCATTCGCCAAAAATGCACACTACGTGACTTAGGTCACTGCTTCATTGATCCTCATGTAAACTTAAAGTACAAGACAAGGCATTCCACCCTATTGCCTTGGTTATCTTCACCGTTTTCAATCTTGATGGCTAACGAACCTTGTGATAGTCGCTTGAATATATATATGATTAAGAGATACTTAGAATGAAAGCATGAGCTGAGCTGAGTCTAATAAACGAAGAAAAACATGTTATTGCGTACTACACAATGTAGACCTAGACACTTTTACTAGCTGATTTTGCTCCAACCTGTTTAATAATTTCCTATAAAATCTGCCTCGAATGTGCATGAATATTTTTTAGTTTGTGGCCTCAGAGTAAATTTTTTTCTTTTTCTTTTTCTTTTTTTTTTTTTTTTTTTTTTTTTTTTTTTTTTTTTTTTTTTGGGGGGGGGGGTCCTAAAAGCTATAGCTATTTTTTTCTGATTATGGAAACTCTCTGGGTTCAACCATGATTATATACCTCTGTGTCGAGTGATCGGCTTAACCTATTTTTAGCACTAACGGAGAAAGTCCCATGAATGAGCTACGTGTATCTAGATCTAAATCTTGTCTAGATGGGCAGATCTAGAATCTATTTGGGTTTTAATATAAATATTTTAGTACTTATGGACCAGGTTTAGTTGATTTCGATCGAAAATACTTTTAAAATATTTATTTAAGAACATGCAATCAAACATATCGTAGGTCAATTTCAGTTCATTAGAGAGAAATAATACGCCTTGCCCTATTCTGTCGGGAAGCTGAAAATTTTTCTAGTGTATTTAGGAAGGGCTTAATCTAAATCAATTCAATTCTTTCAAAGGCAGATTCTAATGAAGAAAAGTCGACAGAAACAAGAATTGAACCGCTGCATAGAGTTTACTCTTAGGACGTGGGGAATCAGCAGATCTCCCAGATCACAGGGTAAAATCTTTTATTAGGGTCACTTTGAAAGTGCCTGATTGTCATCGAGCCCCGGAACTTACAGGTTTAAATCCCACTCTCTAGCCCTCTTTGTCTTTTATAAGTACCACACAAAGCAAGTGTGCATTAGAGCGAAAAGCAGAAAAAAACTTGCAGAGGGGCCGCTCACAAACCACGTGGACAGTTGGAGGGGGGGAGGGGTCTTAAAATGTCCCCACTTTGTTCAAAGGTCGAGAGGAGGTGGGTGCAGCAGTTTGATAGAGATAAAACTGTGTCTGTGTACAGAAACCTTTTTGATGCAATGCAGTGTCATTGGAGTGATGAGTAAATGTTCCCATAGAGCCTTAAAGGATTGTTCTAGAGTGAGATAATATAAATATGTCTTTTCGTGCTACAAGAGAGTCGAAAATCATACATTTCTTTTCCACACTTTTCTTAGAGAAAAAAAAACCAACACAAATTTCCATTCACAGGATCCGCAGTTCAACAAGAAATTAAATTGTGATTTAAAAAGCAATGTTTGAACATATGATTACATGTATCACCCCACGCAAGGCTTACTGAGGTGCTTTATCACAATTATAATTGGCAACAGATCCCTTTTGGACCGAAGAAAGAAACATATATTCAGCATCTAGAACGTCTAATGCTGCTTTGAAATGGGTTAGTTCGAATTCAATAGTCATAATTTGTCCACATTTTGCCCGTAATCATTTGTGTGATCTCCAATGCATGTTTAGAAAATAATAATAACAAAGTTTCCCTCTTTACAATGCTTTAACTATTTGTAACCGCAAAGCGTTATCTCGAAATCAGCATGTGTTTATGAACGTGCGAAACTCAGCTTCTTGAGTGTTTAGGGGAATGGACAAAGGGAAGCATACCAGTTTGTCACAGGACCCCCGGACAAAGATACTGAAAAGTGGCAACCCAGTTGATGCAATACACCTTGACTTTTCAAAGTGTTGTGGCTCTGTCCCGCCAGCGTCTTCTGTACAAACTAATACAACATGGAATTAGAAGCAACGTGCTGGGTTGGGTTAGAAATTTTGTAACTGATCGCAAAAAGCAAGTAGTCATAAACGGTACTGCATCTAGTTGGCGACCTGTCCTATCAGGGACACCCCAGAGAAGTTTGCTGGGCCCTGTCTTGTTCCGATGTTATGTCAACGATATGCCAGAAACGGCCAAAACGTGTATTAAGATGCTTGCCGTAGACTCAAAAGTCTTCTCATCTTTAAATAATACTGAAGACAGAGATCTATTGCAAAACGATCTGAGGTCATGGAAACAATGGTCAAATACATGGTAACTACGCTTTAATGCCATCAAATGCAAAGTTTTACATTTTGGCAAAAATAATCACCACTATATTTATACAATGAAAGACAAAAACAAAGAGGTGGAGCTAAAAAAGACCCCTTGCGAAAAAAAATTATAATTGGCCAGTTTCTCCACATGGTTTGTGAATGCTCCCAAAATAAAGAAACACCAAGAGATCATCGCTCTGAGATCAGGGATATGGCAATGTGAAAACAACGACTGATAATATTTTCATAGCACATTGACTGTATCCGACCCAATTGGAAGTATCTACTACGTGTATGTACAGAGCTCTAAGGAACTACTCAATCTGCTTGTAGAAAGTTACTTCTGATATGATTTACCAGTAACGTCTGAGACATCTTAACTTCCCTCTAGGTGCTCACTGGTATTATGATTTGTGAATCGAAACTAATTACGAAACCGGGCACGGTTTGGCGTACATAGGATACAATCATGTATCAAACTGAAACGACCATTATTTTTCTTACTTGAAATATATGGTTTCTGCTAAAAAACAACACATGACTAAATAAATATAATGCTAATGGTTAAAGTATTAAATCAACCCCTGTTATTCTGAGTCATCTTCTTTTTCTTTATATATATAGTTACCATTCATTTGTTTATCCATTTATTTACTTTCCTCTCTTATTGAACCTTTTCTCCTTCATGGTGGATTATCACCTAGTTCATGTCTTTATATCATCGAATAATTTTTTATACTCTATGCCTTTATATTATCATATAATTTTTATACTCAAGGATGTCAATGTTACTTATAAAATTTAAAAGAAAAGATTGCGAACTCTTCAGCCATAAGGACCCTCTTTTAACAAAGTAACACTACCCTTCCCCCAATTCTCAAGTCAAAGTTGTTAAAACCGCCACACTATTAACAAAGTAACACTACCCTTCCCCCAATTCTCAAGTCAAAGTTGTTAAAACCGCCACACTATACTGTTCCCCCAATTCTCAAGTCAAACTTGTTAAAACCGCCCTGCTGCTTGTTTTCTCTATCTAAATATGCTGAACCACAGCGCCTTTTTTATTTTGTTCCTTCATAGTCAAATATGTTATTAAGTCTATCTATCACAAAATGCAATAGGCTTACATGTATGCAAACTAAGAAAATTAATGCATAATGGAAGTTTGATATTTTTTGTTTTTATTACGTGCCTGCCAACTCAACCTTTCCCCTACCCAAATATTGTTGAACCTTATCAACAAACTGTTGTAGGCTGCCAACATAATCCTTTACCTTGTAAGAAAGGCCCAAACGACAACATTCAACTCCATGTAGACTGTGGTCATAAAGCAAAACTATTGTTAAAATGTTGACCTCTAACCTGGTCCGAATAGCATGAACCAACCAGACTCTCTAACTCTGCTTTAGAGTCTTCTAGTTCTAAATAACTGCAATAGCTTGCTAAATTCTACAAAATCTTGATAAAATTACAACGCTACGTCTTATTTTAAAGAATCTATTTGAACGTGTGCTCCGACACAATGCAGGCGATAAAGCCGGCGTGGTTGTAGAAACCAGGAACATTGTTCTTGTAGCACACGGCAAACAATATTACCTTGAAACTAGAAATACTTTTCTGGCTAATTACTCTATTAAATTGGCCTCTACCTGCTATCTTACTACATGCACATGTACCTAAATAGATCCCTAACAAGTCACCATTAAAGTGACTGCTCACACATTTTTGGCCCCGCGGTGACAAAGAGGTCGATCCATCTCTCGTGACTGTGGATCAGGAATGAGAAAAATGCCTCCCTCGGGTCTCTCTAGCGCGGAAGCTAAGCATAATTATAAAGACTAAAATCGGCCTTTGAATTCCAGACATCATTCGCAATGTGTATCGGAAAAAAAATCGAAAATGAACCATACCAGTTATGTGTGCCCATTGTAAAAATAACTCCCAACTAACCTATCGGGTAACTTAAGCAATAGATAAGAAAGGTACAGGGAAAAACCCCACAGTAAATCAAAACTAACCGATGACAAATGTTTCAAAAATTAAGTGAAACACTCCACGATAAAAAAGAATATAATGTCCCTAACTACCGACGCGTTGTAACCATGTCAGCGAAGATGTCCTCACTGCACTAAGAAAACGGCACATCTCAATTTCATAGTTTTTGAATAACCGCTACTATGGCATAACCAATTCAATAAACTAAATTTGCCATTTTCACCTTCCGGATTTTAATTCTTTCTCTACGATAAGATGGACAGTGGTTTCACGGACACAGAGATACACACAAAGGCCTACTGCTTGTGCAGTGAAGATACGAATAAATATGCATAATGATCAGGCCTTACCGAAAACAAATATTATTTTGCGCGCAGAAGTTAAGACAAGCTGGTTTGTGCGAAAGATTCTAGGTCAAATATTTTTCTTAAAAAAAAAAATAATGGAAAGCAATAGCTTATTAAATAAGCCTTTAATTGGTGTAAGTTTCAAGTCAACGGACCCTACACCCTTCCCGGATTACATATTATACTTGTCCAGCTTCTGGCAGTCCGCGACACTGTAGATAATTTAAAAAAAACCCAGTCTTCTTTAGTTTATGTTTAATTTCTATGTAGGCTACCTAAAATGCAGTTGGAACAAACAAGATCGAAGTCGACAATCAAACGTTTTATCGCTCTTAAATATACTAACATACATATATGTCATAGAATAGAAAGGGATGAAAGTGAAAAGCACCCAAGAGTTTGAAACAAAACAAAATACAACATAACTAAAAAAACAACAACTGAACCACTAGGGTGTAGACTCTAGCTCATCATTGATCATGAGTTCTTTAAATATCGCCCCACTCAACCAAAATATGATTGTAATTACGAGCAATCAGTCAACGTTGCATCTTAATTTCCACATTGTAAGGATTGTTTAAATAAGACCAAAAAATGAAAAAAAGGATCCCAATTTACCCATTTTCGAAGTATAAAATGTATCACTGGAAAAAAAGTAACTGCAATGAAAAGGAACAATAACAACAAACAAGATTGCAGAAGGAAACCAAATCAACAAAAAAAAAACCTTTCAGGAGTTGTACGTATGCTTTTCTTCAAATCAAGGAAAAGAGAGAAGAGGAAAGGGGATAAAAAGGGCAAAGGAGGGACTTAAGGCTGTGATGACCTGAAAGGTGAAGAGGAAGAGGTTTAGAAGAGGGAGAGGATGAAATCAAACAAAGGAGTTATACAGTTTAATTCACTAAAACGGTAATCAATGATAATGTTAGCGTTAAGCAACTTTCAGCAAATTCTTATAGTCTCAAAGCGCCAAAAAAAAAAACAAACCCAAAAACCAAACAAAACAAACAACAACACCCCCCTCCCCAACTCACACATAATCAAAGCTGAGCAGTTCAACGTGACGACTACTCTTCGATAAAAATTTAAGCTACTCTGCGCTGCTGGAAGTGAGGACCATGTATGGCTGTCGTGTTGAAGTAAATTTTCTAATTTTGACTTCCATGACTGATTCATATAAATTTAGAATTAAACATTGCTCAACTCACTGTCCCTCCTAAGTAGTTCTCACGTACTGCTTCACGATTTGCTGTGTGACCTTCAGAGTTTGGGTAATTACGCGCAACCAATGTAACCTACCTATTTGGGTCACAGAGGGGACAGCCGGCACCCATCTCGGCCTAGATTCTCTTGGTTTCCACATCGCAATGGAGCGATCGATACTCTTGGACCGCTTTGTTTCCCTGTGATGTGCGCAAAATCTTTTTAGTTCTGAACTGCTGCCGACTGTCGACTGCTCGAACAGTTCTTTGTGAGCGAGTGCCCAGCGTGACACACTGACACAGTTTTTCTTTGCTGGCCCTTGGGTTTGAGACGTCTGCTTCCATTTTTTTCTGAACGCAAGACTGTCAAATCCTTTCGCTTTGTCTGGTTTCTTTGTCTTCTCGTGTTTTGATTGCTATGACATCTTTTCCAGCTAAATTCTATGTACAGCTACATGTGTTTTTTTTCCAAAAAAAAACTCAATAAATGTTTAAGCGTAATGTTTCATTATATACTCTAAATCGAAACCTAGCGGTTTCAACTTTGTTTTATTCCATAAATCATTTCAATTATAGAAAAATTATAGAATTATTCACGCCATACTTTCATTTACATTTATAAGCCTTTCCCTTTCTTCTACGTTGTTTTTTCTCCAATTAATTTATGCTTTAGTCTCCACAGATGTTTGGAGCCTACATTCTCTCTTCGTTAGCCCTGCACTATCTCACGTTTTTTTTCCTAAAAAAAGAAAACAACTAAACAAGACAAGAGCTCTAAAAATCGCAATTCTCGTTTTATTATTTTGAACTGGGTGGTCTAAGGTTCCAGCCCTACCTTCGGCAGGTTGGCGCTTGGTCATTGTGAAATGCTGTTTATTTACATTTCTTCGCCATGAGTAACCTGCTATGGGCAATGGCAGATCGTGTCATTCGCTAGAATGTTGCGCTTTAACTGCTGCTCCTATGTGAGTTCAGAAAGTAATTTGATTGGTAATAGCCTGTTAGGGAAACCATGTAAAGTGAATGAGATCCTATAAAACACTCTTTACCTTTTTTGTACTTCATTTTACAAAAGCAGCATCTTTTGACAGCCAGATTCTTCTCCAAATTCAGTGAGGACTGCATTGATCTACAATACATTTAGATCCCCCCCCCCAAAAAAAAAAAAAAAAAAAAAAAAATCACTTTTTAATAAGAGGTAACCGAACACCAAGGTGAGCTGAAGTATGTCGGCATTACTTTTGACAGAACGATGTCCTACAAAAAGCATGCCGGCATCGGCGAACAAAATGAATTAGGGTTTCAACTCTAAGGCTTATGCTGCGGTTGTACATCATGTTGGCTTGAACCGTTGAGTTGAATAATGGCCTTTTACAAACTTTCTGTTAAGGCCCACCCACATAATCACACCGACCGGACAGTTCGGATTAATCGTGAATGGCTTTGAAGGTCTTTGACGGAAATCTCGTGACGTAGCACATGTAAGCTGTGCTTGGATGCGAAAGAGGCACACATTATCAGACGCATCTAATATGATCTACTGGGCGTGCCAAGAATGAATTTCGGGCAAAAAATAGCACAAGCTAAGATGTTCCTGAAACTGGCATCCAATGAGAGCCAACTCTTCTCCTCACTGCACGCCATAAAGTTTAAACAAATGGATATTTGTTAAAATAAACAAACATATAAAAGCACAGAAACAAAGAACAAAACAAAAAAAACAACAACAAAAAACAAAAACAAAATAAAATAAAACAAAAAACATCACTCTTCCAAATGTTACCAGAATACCCTAACACTTGGATAAAGGGTACAGAGCAAAGATGTTGGCGATGGTTACTTTAACAACCATGGTGTACAGCGAGGACGATCTAGACATGAAAAAAGAAAGGGTTAAGCTAAAATATTGAGTAAGCAATCCGATTTCGGTAGTCGTTAAAGAACTTAATGCTTCCAACGTATTGAGCAAGTTGTTCACAGTGTGTGATTGTTCATACAATTTGGCAGTTTGGACTGTTCGTACCCCGTCGTAGAATAAGTCTCGCAAATTATAGGAGGCTGGTGAGACGTTCAGCACCAAAAGCTGCGCAATAATCATGAATATGAGCCGGAAGATGAGGAGGGTTATCACGAAACTAGAGACACTTTGTGTCATCAATTATAAGGATATAAAAAGGTTTTTACTTTTTAGTCACGTCTAAGCAGACCCAAACTCAATAGACGTTTTCCTAGTTTGCCTTATAATTTGCCAACAAAAAGCTGAAGTGACATCGCCTCCCCGACCTCACGACATTAAGAGCAACGACAGCAACATTAATGTTCGTCTCCAGGCTGAACCTGGAAGTGGTGTCCACAACCAGAGAGATCTGGGGCGAATCTCTACCACGTTTTCAAACACAAGCAAGAGATTGAGATACGTGAATGCATTGGACTTTTATCAATCAATCCATATTACAATTTACGAAAGAAAGTAGAAAATGGAACGTGAAGTAGTTTGCTAGAGATAGCAGGCAATATGTTTTCCGTTGAGGACAATCTTGTAGATTTTCTACCGAAGATACGCAAGGGTTAACAGAAACAATAGTGCTGGCAAGCAGATGCTAGCTGGAGAGGTCGCAAAGGCAGATAAAACCAGTCGTGACATAAGTTAGATATTAGAGAAACTAAGTACCGCTAGATATATGTTATAATAAAATCTAAGAGATGGGTGTAGAGTAAGGAACATGGCTTATATCAAATCAAGCTGGAAAGGACAGAAGATAATCAAATCAATTCGCCACTGGAACTGCCAGTATGGGCATATGCAGGTGGCTTGATGTGGGAGGAGGGGATGGTCATTGAAATAATCAGCGCAATATTGATGAGATGGTCTTTAAAAATCGTTGACATGGTACACAATCAGCTAAGTTTCTCTGAGTGGCAAGGCTGTGGGTGCCGAACTATATGTACAATAAGTCAGTGGTTCGAATCGCACCTAGGGCATGAATTTTACAGCCATTTTCACTTCTGCTATTAGACTCTAGGATTTTTGTGAACAAAAATAATTTGCAGTTATTTCACGGTTGAGTAGGAAGAAAGAGAGAGACAGTGAGAGAGAGAGAGAGAGAGAGAGAGAGAGAGAGAGAGAGAGAGAGAGAGAGAGAGAGATAACAAGGAGTGAAAATAAAACCAATAGCTATTGCTGTAATCATGTGTGTATGTTATAATTGCACATCGCATATTTCTATTCATGCCCATTCAACTTTTTCGTGTGTGGTTGATGCATTATACCAGTTGTATGTATAGATGTTAATGCTGAAAAACCAAGACAATTTACCCACGTGGACACTACAGATTTATCTTATCTTTCCTTCATCACTGATTTATACCTAGATTAATTAAACGTTAAGAATCAATAGAACTTCAATCTCCATTGAAATAAGGACTGTCAATTTTATTCTTTAAAAAGGTTCATTTGACAATACTTATTTTACTTATATTAAAGCTTAGCCAAATAAAAGCATTTGTATTTTTTGAAGCTTAACTAATCTCAACAATAGAATTACATTTATGTCATAATCATTTTTATATATGACCACATTGGACCCTAAGCCCATAGTTTTGAACCACATGAATTACAAGTACATGTATAATATGGTAAGGTACACATTAAGTTTGTGGAAAAAAAAGCAACAAAATAACAAACAAACAAAAATCAAACAGAAGCAAGAAGTTAAATTACACAGTGAATATAGAATATGTATCTCTATGCCGCCGATAGAACTGTATGTGTAATGTGTACTGGCTTAGTTGCACACATCTACACACTGTTGGTACCATGCATACCCTGAGAGAAATGTATCAGATATCAGATGTTATCACTACCAGACCGTCCAGCCCAAGTATAAACAAACTCGTCCATGGGCGTAATTTTGATCTATCTCTTTCAATTTTTGTTATAAGTTAGAACATGAGCAATCTCAAAAACATTTTTGAGTAATGGGCAGGCCTTCATAGTATAGACAAACTTGTGCACAGGTGTCGTTTTGATCTATCTCTTCCAATTTTTGTTTCAAGTTAGAACATAAGCAATTTTCAAGTTAAGGGCCAGCTAAAAGTTAAACTTAGGGGCTGAAAATATGTTCAGTTTTGGATAATTGGCCTGGTAACCAAGATCTTCTTGAACAGATCCCATGCTACATGGATACACTGGAGGACAATGACTGTATACAATGAATATAAGTATACATATAAACATACATGAAAAAACACAGCCATTTTCATCACTTGGAGTTTGGAAAAAATAATGTAATTTTGGTCTTTTTCATGATGGACATTAAGTACAAAAGTGGATTTGCGGTCTGTTTAAAACATGTTGTGGGTCACTCAGTACAACTAACACCTTCTTGATTGCACACCTCTTAAATCACTCCATTTTTGTAGCATCTGAACACAGAAATGAAATACTGTTGAAAAATATACTTTATTGTATATGAAAGAGGGAGGGGGGGGGGGGCTGCAGGTTAGAGAAAGAGGAGTAAGAGAATGGAGAGAATAAGAGAGAATAAAGAAAAGGAGAGGACTACATGTATAGAGGGAGAGATGACAGGGGCGGAGACATTTCTTTTACTCACTAGGGTTTGCATGAACAGTATTTAAATTGGGAAACTTAGAAAGTGCTAACATTTAAAAAGCACAAAAAGGATATATGTATATGTGGAATAAACCTGAATTTTTATTTTCATTCTTCTGTCATTCATGTTCAGTACCAATCATATTATATACACTAAGGAGCACTTATCACAATATTGATAAAAATGAACTGTGATTCATTCTATCATACGAGTTCAAAGCCAATCAGTTAGAAACATTTTTAGTAAATGAAAGAAAAATACAGTTTTCATTGAAAAGGGTTTTCCATAACCAAGTATTCACATGATGTAGACCCCTACAATAATTTAGAAAGTATAGCATATGGTTTGGCTCTATGTACTTTGTTCCCATGAGAGTGGTTGGCATATTTTTTTTTTGTACACTGAGACCTTGAAGAATATTATGATAAACAAACTGAGTTGATTTGTTATTACAGATCTGGAATATGTTTGATAAGGTAAGGAGGCACTGAAAGTCTAAAAATTGGAAAATAGACTTTTGAAAAAAAACAACCCTTTAGAACTGACAACAAAACATTACATGTAATTTAAAATATTGTGATTACCTTTGTTTTCATTGTTTTGCCAGGTTTCAATTATCACTGTTTATTGGTTTTGTTATCTGTATCTCTTGGTAAATTTCAGGCTAGTTAAGTTTTCTTGCATTTTTCGCTGTAAATCTCTGCAATGAGAGTCTATGAATCCCTCATAAAAAACCCCACAAAAAAAGCTTCTCTCTCATGCTGAATTTCACAAGCTATATTTGTATTTCAAATAACATGAATTTACAGCTATAAATTATAATAAACCAATTACACTCTCAATATACTTTGTTCTTTTATTCACTAAGTATACGCTCCATCATGTCCATAAATATATATCTTCTTTTACAAGAAAAAGAAAAAAAAAGAACTATGGTTCAAAACAGGTTACTACAGTAACAAGGAAAATGGAAATTTTGTTCTATCATTCTCAAAAAGTAAAAAGGAACATACATTTACTAACAACTACAAAGGTCAAGCACTAACATCTTGCTCAACATCACATCACAAAAACCTAGATAAACAAAGAATTTGTTCATAACACATATCTTGTAAAGAGAGACATTGATTAATGACTTTCAACCAGTGAGATGAGAAACAAGTAGGAAAACTCACATTTCATAAATGGTTCAGAAAGTTAAGAAAACCACAAACATTAAGCAGTTCTTTTACACCAGTTTCTTTGCTGGTAGGCAAAGGAAGAGTACAGACTGAGATATTTCCTGCAACCAGTCCAAATGAGTCTCAAGTCAAAATTGAAAGGTAGTCAGGTATTGATATGACGTAAAAGCTTATTTTCTCTACTTTCAAATACAACAAACAGAAAAGTTTTATCATGCTTCTGAATGAAATTGTAGCCGTTTAAGTAAGCAGGGTTGGGTCTTGTAAAATTTCAGAAAAGGGAGAAAATAGCATTTAAAGTTTAGACGATTATAAAGGTGTTGAGACCTTTTCAACCATACAAGCTATAATTAAACACACGAAACATGCAATTTGAACATGAATTAGGTATGAAAACTGTTTAGAAATGGTTTTAGCTTCAATATCTAAAATAATTTTTTTTTTTGACTTCTGAACACCCATTAAACTTTCAAAGTCTGTACCTCAAACTAAGCCATTTGACTTACTACTCATTTGGACAGAATGCAAGACATATTGCAGAGGTGAACAAATAAGCTTTTCCTATTAGCAATGTGAATAATTTGAAAGAAAATCAAAAGGAATTTTAGAACCAGAATCACAGCTTGACGTAATGAAATATTTTAAGAAAACACAAAACAAAAAAATCAAATATAATGTGCGTATGTGATAAAGTTTTCAAACTGTAAGCATATAAAAAAAACTAACAAAAAAAAAAAGTAGTCATACATTTTATTGCCTTCTTGCCTACTTCTATCTTGACAACATAATACCCTATATTCATATTCTTTGTTCATCTGAAGTAATTTTTAAAACAAAACGAAGCAAGCAAAAGTTGTGACATGATATGAGAGAGAAAGAATGTCATATGAGTCATATATTAATATCCATATCACGTATCCAAAAAAAAGCATTTTAGGGCAAATTTCACATTGAATCATTCTTAACATATCACAGCCCAATAAAAGCATAATCTTTGCAAAAAAGCCGAGTATCAGATGTAAAGTATTGCGACCAATGTGATTGAGTGAAAAATTGCAATTTTCACGAAGGTGTTGATATTTTGACGGATGCATTTTTCTGAGCTTCCAAACCTTGAAAAGTGCATGTAATTATCAAAATTTGAGAGAAAATGTTCATACTGGTCATGAGACAAAAAAAAAGTTTCCGATTTTGGTGAAATCAGACTAGCAGTCTAAGTAAAATATATTTGTAGTGAAAATTTTTTTATAGGCCTTTCCTATTATGTCTAACAAATTCAGAAGAAAAAAAAAAAACATGTTCAAGATTCATACAAAATTCAATGATTATTAAACACAAAGCAATGTGGATCATATCAAGAGCAGACCTGAAGCGTAATGAAATGGAACATAGTGAAAATGCAATTAGCAAGTAATTATTTTTTGTTCTATCAACCCTTTCATAAACTGATGCGTAAAAGTCGAGGGTGCCGTGGATTGGAAAACAAAATATCCACTTCATCACAAGCATACAAACTTCATACAATGATAAATCTTAATTGATAGGAGTGCACACAGACAAGAAAAGCCTCCTTAACTTGAAGTGTAAATTGTCAGTATTCATGATAGCACATTAGAATGGCACAAGTCATATCTACTCTCAACATGATGAAAACATTGTGTGATCCTAACAGACAAATTAAGATTACAGCTGACTCACACCCACAATTGTTAATTATACAATTACCCTTATTTTGTTCTCATTTCAATAAAATACTGCACACATTTTGAAAGGTAGCAGCCAAATTGGTCCATCTCACAGAACTACCTGGTTGAAATATCAGTGCCAAAAGGTTGTTACAATCTCAAGAGTATTGGTACAATTTTCCAGTCCAGAACTGACCATATACATACCATGACACCTTTTTTAAACTAAAAACATTTAAACCAAAATACAAGTTCACACAAAAATGCTTTTTTTTCCCATAGAAATTATCCAGGCTTAACCAATATTTGTCTAACTGAAAAATTTTGCAATCCTTAAAATTTTTTATTTTAAAGGATTCCACTGTAAATAAATTATTGATCGAGTTCCCAGCCTCACAATAAACATAGTTTGGTCATTGGGAATGACAGCATCAAAGTCTATGTGTTTGTTAAATTTGTTACTGCTAAGCCACTGCTACTAGACTCACTCGGGTTGTTCTTGCCAATAATTACACAATAGACTGAACTAGAACATGCTGTAACATAATAGAATAAAATAATGTATCACTTCTTCAGCCCACTTCAAAACCTTGAAAACAGAATTGAATTGCGCTATGAAATTTTTTAATCTCCTTGGTTTTTTTTGTTGTTTTAGATCAAGAAAATATTTCCAACCAAAAAGTGAAGTGGTGTGTACACCTGGAAAATGATCAGTTGGACCTGCCAGGAAATCATTGATGAGAGCAGGACCTGGAAAAAGGCAAAGAGGCAGACAGAGGAAATGATGGGAAGAAAACAGTAGAGATCAGATTGGCCTTGACTGGAGCATCAAATTAAAGCAGGCTAAAAACTTTTTTGATTTGATGAAAGGTTTAAAAACATAGTGATGCTGATGTGGTCTGCCAGATAACAAGATAGGCAGTTCAGTAGAAAGTAAATATGAGACAACTGAACTAATTACTTTACCCACAGGCAACATTGGCTCACAGAATTGACCTTTACAACTTTTATTTCATAGTTTGCCTAATACCCTTAGTTATATATTGCAAAAGACATAAAAATCCAATGAAAGGATTACATGGTTGTAATGAAGAATTTCACCAATGATGGCACAATGACTCTCATGGTCACACACAAATGAACACAAAATTAAAGGTTGTAGTGGTTTGGAAGGGAGAGCCTAATAATTGAAATACTCAAGAAAGCTAACCAACATCACAAAAGAAAACAAAACTTTAGTTGCTGTTCAATAGTAATGAGACAAATTATAATACTTCCAAAAGGCACTAGTTTGTTAGATTTTTTTCCTTAATGTATTGTTTTCTTTAAGCTGAAAGGGAACAAATATTCTTGCATTTTTTTAAATAAGAGGATTAGCTGTCTTATTTCCCTTTACAACAACATTCCCAAGCTGGTAATGAATGTCAACTCAAAGTGAAAGGTGACATTCTTGAAACAAAAACATGCATGAGAGGACATTATCCATCTACAAGGGTAGTGCAAATTAAAAAAAATGCAGGGTGTTTGAGGCAGTCTGAACAAAAAACAAAATAGGTAATGAATATAGGCAACACGTTTTACTCCAAAAAATTAGACGTATCAGCAATTAATGTGATAATCTTTTATCTTTACGTAAATACTATTAACTAGTAACATGCAAAGATAGTGGAATTGGTTTATGTAAAGGTAAAAACCTGACATCCGATTGATTGAGACTGGTTGCGGGAAAAAGAGATCCTTAAATTTAGAGTCACCAATCCCACTGAAAAAGGCTCAACACTGCCCATGTTGTTTTTCGAAATAAAGAAGATAACATGATAAGCCTTTCATTAAAAAATACATTATACCATATAATTATGTTCATTCGATTAAAAAAAAAAATCCTAGGGCCTAGCACTTGTTATGGGGAAAAAAGTTTGCAAGTGTGGGGATTGAACCCCTGACCTTTGCACACCTTGACTTTCACATCATCAGCACAATGCTGTAACCGTTACGCCAATGGCGCTCTGATGATTTTGGCATTCTGAAGGAAGTCATGGCAGTTGTGACTGGCTTATGAGGGAAGATAAGGCTGAAAATTAAATGTCGTAAAGGATCTTTCCCAGATTGAATTTAGATTGCTAAACAATACAATGGGCTCATCCACCACAGTTGACGTAACTTACTGAAGTTGAGATCACAAACCTCAACATGGACTCTAGATCTATATTAGATCTAGATCATTCTGCGGTCATCTGCCTCGGCGTTTTTGGCTAAGTAGTAAGATGACAACACTTTACTACTAAGAGAGACGGTAATTTTTTGTTGTAAAAACGACAAAAATTAAGAAGATTGATATCTCTATGAGTTACCTACAAAATTTTCAAACTTTAGTGCATGTCCCTGGAACAGTGAGTTTCTACTGCAGCTTGCTGTCTATATCTAGATCTATTTGCACATGTCAGTCTGTAACAGTTTCAACTCTCCTCATTATCAAAGTTCACATCTTTCTGTCTGTCTGTCTCTCTTTCTCTTTCACTGTGTCTTTACATATCTGTTTGGTCTGTTTTTGGGCCTGCATGTCTGTCTGTCTCTTCGTTTCCCACTTTCCCACCTTGTCTTTTGGCCCTAAACCATGAGTTTTTACAGCAAGAATAATCTTGATAACATACATCCAGATCTCGATGTAGATAGGATACTCTAGCAAGATTTTTGTTTATGCCGGTATGTGGATTTAAAAAAGCTGAGCATAGATTAAAACTTGTTTTGCAATGTTATTTGAGGCTGCTGAGGGGTAGATAGATGTAGTCTAGAAAACTTGGCTCATAGCTGAATGAGATATGATGTCATGGTTCGTGATGGTTCTCTTGACGTCCGCAATAACACCTTGCGGTAGTAGGCCAAATGTAGGTCAATATGTTGCTATTTAGCGTTTAACTCGTTAATCAACGTATATAGCAAAAAACTTAAAATCGAAAAAAACAAAATTTCACCATGATTTAGCCCCAAAATCTGTGCCCCCAAATCACCAGATCTTAGTGCCTGTCCCTAGAAATATGCATTACCCTACCTATAAACACAAAGTTGGATCTTTAAGCCATTTTACTAACCAACAGCCATAGGCAAAAAATTTCAATTTCTTTTAAATGTAGGATTAAGCTATTTGATATTTCTAGTCGGCCACTGAAGCATTAACGCTTACTTTATGACATGATGTTATGTTTAAGACTGCTTATGTTCTGANCCCCCCCCCCCCCCCCAAATAAAATAAAAGGCTTCATCATCGCAATAAAAAGATTATAGCATAGAGTTAAACATAACTAATGGCGAATACGGTTTATAGATGCCCGAGAATATTGTTGTTCTATCATCACAGAAATGCCACAACACTGCCTGAAATTTTCCATATTTCATAGATAATGCTCAAGTTTGTACAGTACTGCAAATACAAAAGGTCAACTTAACAAACTACAGTATCAGAAGTAACTCTAGTAATTTCATTTCATATCAAGCTTTTTAAGACTTTTGCAAGGACTTGTAGGAGCAAATAAAAAGAACAAACAACAACAAAAAAACAAATAAAAACCTACGGCTGCATCTTGTGAGACATGATTTCCCACCAAAGAAAAAAATCAGACCTTAAATTTCTGACTTGTCTTTTTTTTTATTCCTCATGCTGGGACTGAATGGCATAGGGGATACCCCGTGGATGGAAGATTGCAAATGTGGACCAACTATCCAAGGAAAGCACAGCCTGTAAAAACCTCTTCCTGCAAAAAAATCTCTAGTTACAGAAACGTCAACAACAAAACCACAGAATATCACAGCCCTCAGAGAGGATACTCCCTCATCTGAGTTGAGTGGTGAAAGCCAGAACCTGGAAGCCACCCAGCAGACTCACATAATGTCCAGACTATGTTCTAAACTGTCAAGACAGCACAAGTAGCTGCAGAAATGAAAAACTATGATCTTTGCGTTTTAGGCATCAATGAAACAAGATATACAGGAGCTTCTGTCTGAGATTGATAACCGGTTACTCTGTTCAGGTTTAGAGGAGGATGCTGTGCTGTATACCCAAGTGGTTGCCCTCATGTTGTCCCCAACCGCACCGAGGACTCTGAAGCGGTGGCAGGCTATGGTCCCCGAATAATTAGGGCATGTTGTAGAATCAAGAATCACAGGATCTATTTGAATGTTATGCTCCATCGCCAACAAATTACACCACAGAGGACAAAAAGGCGGTTTCTTACAATTGGCTGCAAACAGTTATACAGAGCTTCTTTTGAAGAGACTGCACCATCGTCATGGGAAACTTCAGAACTTAGATTAGCAGCGACAACATACGCTAAGAAGAAATCATGGGACAGCATGGGATAGGAGACATGAATGACAACGGGGAGAGATTTGCAGACTTGCGCTGCAAACCATATATCATAGAAGGAAATACCTTCCCACATAGAAGAATTCACAAGGCCATCTAGGTTTCCCCTGACCATAAAACTGAAAACCAGTACACCTGCATCTACTAAAAGTCCGGCAATTGCTTATGGATGTGCGGATACAGACGTTACCTCAGACCTACATCTAGTAATAGTGAAATTAAAGCTGAAAAAGAAGAACTGGACAGAGCAAGCTTTCCAACGCCACAGATTATACACCATCTTTCTTAAACACTCAACCACAGAGGAGCAATTTTAAAAGTGATCTTTCCAACCGCTACCAGGTTCTACAAGAAGTGTATGATGGGGGTAGAGAAAGCAAAAGGAACTATAAAGAAGACTTGGATTGAAACTTACTAAGCTGTAATGGACCAGAGAAAGCACAACCACAAAGAATGGATTTCAGCAGAGTCCATTAAAAATGAAAGAGAATGAAAGCAGAGGAAAGCAGTGGTAAACAACAGCTGAACAGAGCAGCAAAAGTAACAGTGGAGCAAGAGGATGCAGAGGTCAACAAGGAAGTGAAGAGAAGTGTGAAGGCAGATAAGAAAAGTTACTAAGAAAATTTAGCACAAGTGACAGAAGACACAGTCACAACACACACAAAAGCCTCTTGGAAGCCATAAATGCCCATTTAAGACAGATTGCAGTATCTGAGTTATAAAAGATAGGATCTGAGACCCTAGGTTTACACAATAAATGATAACAAACAATTCACTTCACACTATATGTCAAGCAATTCAACAGTTTGAACCCTCACTTCAAGCTGTGTGGGAAAGTTTTCCTTTAAATATCTCAGTAAAGCCAAGCTTGCAATAATTTATCCTTTTTTGAATTAATATTCACCTAAATTTGCAAAGTACTACAACAAAATCAGGCAGCCTCTGAGCTTTCACCCTTTGGCCTACCAAGACAAAATAAAAGGTCATATTCATACTTGTTTACTGGGCATCTTTTCTCTGCTAATATCCTTCCACACAACACACAAAATAAACACATAGGTCTAACCAGTAGGCAGTAACTTAAAATTACACGTAATGCAATAAAATGTTTAAAACTACAGGAAAGAGTTCATCTATTGAAAACCCATTTCACAACAAAGCTAAATCTGATATAGAAGCCTTCAACTTGCAGTCATGAAGTTGAAAAAAGCGATAAATCAAATATAAAAATATTTTAGTTTTTATGTGTCAGATCAATAAACCACTGAATTTTTAAAATATTAAAACATATGCATAATTAGAAATATTTTTGAAAGTCCTACCAGGAGCTTAACAAATATTCTTGATATCTAAATATTATTAGAGTTCATGCCTATAAAAAAAGCTGGGGACTCAATTTGATAAACTTTTCACAAAAAACCTTCCAAAACCCCAAAATAATTTACACTGATAGAGGATATTAGGCTCAGATAAGAACCAATAAACTGCCCTATTTCATAGTTCAATGGGTGAGTATTCCAATTTGTTACATCCGACTCGTTAAGAGCCCTGACTAGACATTTGAACTCTTACCTGTGCAGAAAAAAAATGTTTCTTTTTTGTCTGTTTCACTACTTTGATTCAAATGACTATTTATAAAACTGTCTGGGCTACTTCACTCAATGTCCATAACATAACTTTTTAAATGTGAAACAACAACATGAATCAATGCACACATGCAACAAATGTAAAAAAAAAAGTCGGATAGATGGTGAAACAGCAACCACCTCTGCAACCATAAATAATATTACAAGAACTATTGCACTGATGACTTTTAGAAACAGGTGATAAGTAGAATTGGCCGGAACAAATGAAGGAGCACAATCATAATTAGCAATATATGAAAAGATTCATTTGTCATGTATTCTGGAAACAAAAATAACAACTCAGTACAAGTTTGTAACACTAAGATAACATTATGTCTTTTTACATCAACCTTGAACCATTCAGACTCATTTCCATGATACTTTTCAACATACATTAAATACTTTCTTGTTCTCAGTTTTAAATTAACACAAAGTGTTTAAGAAATTTTAATTTATAAGGTTCCTTTATATCAAAAGTTTCTGCTCACAACACAGCTATAGTCTCTCTTGCCATAAACACCAACACAATTCTCTCTCTCCCCTTTCATTTGATCTTACCCAGACTGAGAGCTGGCAGTTGTAGAATAACACAGCAGAGCCTTATAAGTTTACTTATGCACACAACTTTCTCGCCATTAGCACCAACACAGTTCTCTCTCTTCCCTTTCTTCTCCATCCCAGTTCAATTCTCAGTGGTTGGTCTGCTGGTTTCCCTGTGTCAGACAATGTCACTGCCATCTGCCCTGACACTGTCTCATATCTCACCTTCTCTAATTAACCAGAGGCCCATGGCTATCAGGCTTCACAAAATAAATGTACAGGCATGGCAGGCGTGTACCAGTAGTAAAGATAGCAAGCTCCTCACAGTTGCATTGCTAACAGTGCATTACGTCTAGCCCCCATGCCCCTCATTAAATTGCAATACAAAGTTAAAGACTTGTTTTGGAAGTGATCAGGTATAACTAATGGGTTTATTTGTTGTTGATATCCCCTAATTTTTCTCCTCTTAGGCTTTGTATTTGTATTTACTGATATTTTTCATATTGGCATTATATCCATTTCCCAAAGCAAGTGAATGTTAGAGGATTTTACTGTATATTTCTAACTCATATTATCCAAAATTTGAAGTTAAGTTGAACCCTGAGATATTTTGAAATATCCAGACTAGACTGCAATTTGGAGCTGGTTGCTCTTTCAACTAAGAAACTAGACTGGAAGGTTTCAGGAACATAGACTCCAACATCGCCAGTGATCACACCCTAGCACCAGACTCACTGTGAGATTAACAGAAATTAAGTGAAGGCAAAGTTTCAACCAGCTCTCATACGTATAAACATACACATACTTATTGCACAACTTGTTCACAGTTTGATTTATCACGTAGAGCAGAAAGGTTAACTGGTGGGACCAGTTTTCTGTGCAGTGGTCAGTCAATAAAGAGAGAAATTGAGACAAATGAAACAGAGAATATGAGGTACAGCCCCAGTGGCACCTCCAGTTTCTAGTTTTTTGGGCAGCTTGTCCATCAACGTCTAGTCTTGCCATTGCAGAATATCACAAAGCAGTCTTTTTTTAACAGCAGAGATATTTTTCTCCTTATCCTTTCCTTTGCCAGAAACTAAAAAATTTCTGCTTCAAGTTTCCCGAATAAGGATAAGACAGGTATTTTGTAAACCATTTTCTTGGATAGGTTTACTATGTGAAAAAATCCCATTGCTATCAAAAGCATCCAAGCTTAAGGACATCTTTGTCTATGAAAATTTTTCTCCAGTTTTTTTCCAGACAGGAGCTGAACAATCAGATATTGTTTTTGGCATCAGACAACAGGAGTTGGGATCAGCACTGGACCTGGAGGAGTTGATAGCACATCTGCTTTTGGTCCTGGTGAGCCACTAACTGTAGGGTTGGCTAGCGCAGCTGTCGATGTTGTTGTTAAGGAAGAGGATGGTGATGTGGAGGAAGAAGATGAAGAGCATCGAACCCGCTCGCCAATCTCCTTACGGCAAATGGGACAGCGCTCTAGTTGGATGGCACAAACATCACAGAAGCCTCTGGAAATTTTTTTGTATGCAGGTGTCGAATAAAAGAAGAAAAAGAATGAAAAAGTAAATATATTTCCCAATAATGCATGCTTTAAGTTTGTTCATAATTTTGTTTGAGGTGTATGTATTTAACTAATTCATTTATATTTTCAAACATAAGTTTGACAGCTATAAAATTTACCTTTTAAGGGTGTGGTCTCAGCACCATATTTATGAACAAACCTTCGACTTTTGGTTCTCAATGAAAATAATTGAGAGGAAACATCACAACGAAATGATGCGACAAGTACAAGGCAAAAACAACAGGAAGTAATGCTGCTGATGCTACACATAATAATCTGAGTACGAGCAACCAAAAGACCAACAGTAATCAACATAATAATTTTATGACAGATAGAAAAAAAAAATCAAGAAATTATATTTCAAATACAAAATAAAATTATTTTTGCCATGGGTACCTTTTCTAATCCTTAACTGTATAAAAAATATAAGATAAGGTAACAAGGTCAGAAAGAAATGCCCTAAGATATTGTAAGGTTTTAATGTCTAGTAAAAAAAGTTTTCAAGCATGCAGACATTTGAAAATGTAATTTCCAGCAATTATCGTAGCAAGACAGGTGTCAGAAAGTTAACAAAACTATGAGTGAAACCTTTGTACCTGTGTCCACAGTCCCTGAGCATAGTGTTGGCCACCCGGTCAAAGCACAGTGTGCATGCATCATCACTGACCACAAATTGCTTCATCAGGGCTAACTTCTTGTGCCTATATAGATCCAAAATGTGTAACAAAAACATACCATGAATTGAATAAAACAGTCATTTTGCATAGAAAAGCTCATTGAGGCAATCATACTATGTATACTTAAGCTCTTTTAATTTTCCCACTACTCAGTGATTTTGCTTTCATTTCTTTTCCATTTCTTCGCTCATGACAATGAAAGTGAGACGAGTACACACACCTAGTAAAACTCTTGCATTAGCAGTTGTCACAGAAGGAGGTTTAATTTTAGCTGTGCGGTTAGGTAAGGCAAGGCTAAAGTTTGAAGGTTTTTTCACGCCAATTCCATATTCCTTCTTGTTGATCTCTCCCGTTCTTGTTTATGCAGTACATGTATGCGTTGGACACAAAAGGTGCTTAACTTAAATGATTTTATACTCGTTGATTAAAAAAAAAGACAAAATGAAAGGCCATTTGGGGTTTATGAAATCTATCAACAACATATTACTATTAATAACATTAATGATAATTAAAATTGTTACTACTTAGTACTATCATTTTTATTATTATTACTGTTATGATCATTATTATTATCACTTTTATTGGTTTCATTTATTGTTATTGTTATCATTACATATAGAAGATTATAGCATAAGCAATGTACTTGCATCAGAATAGTGTCTAGAGCTATTCTAGAACAGATATAGAAATTTGATACAAACAGGTAAATTGGGGAAAACCCCACTGCGAGATGAATTTATGCAAGCTTTGTTTGTCACTTGTGTTGCTGGTGGCCTATAAAATATTTAAAGAATTTTTTTTTCTTACAAAGTGAATTACATGTATATGTGTTTGGTATCTTTCTGGCATGCTTTTTGCCACTGGTTTTAAAGTCTGTTCTCAGAATCAAGATTGGGATAAAAAAATGTCTTACAAAATTTTCTTTCTGAACAAATTACAACCGATGATTCAAAACTAAGCGCATGTGAAAGAGGCAGAGCGTATCACATGACATTGAGACATCCTTACTGGGCACAGCGAGCATGCTAGGTGTAGTAAATTAGTTGTTTCGCCAGGACCATGAAACGAAAGTGTTATAAAAGTGACAATGGATGGGAGCCCTCATTCTTCACCAAATTCAGTCTGGGTTAGTGAATTGGCTCTCTATCCTTTTTGTAGAACAGTAAATTGTCTAAAATAGCCACCAATTAGTGATTTACAAAGAAGAAAATTATGTTCAGGAATGTTTTAAACAAATAGGAGTATGACATTCAAGCATATTCCTAGCTGGCTTCTGAACCATAGAACAAGCATGATCCAGAGAACTGAGTTGATTTGAGCTCAGTATCAATGTAATGACCTGTAGACACAAAATCAGATGCTCACTTTTCATCCCTTCGGTTCCAGCAAAAATGAGGTTATTTTTTACTCTGAAATCCAATAAAATCCCTTTATCTCTTCATAGAACACAAAGTATGATTTACTAACAGTAACCGTTCGGTAGGCCCAATGAATTTAGGGAAGTTTCTAAAAGTTTTCTGAGATAATTTGAAGGTTTTTAACTTCACCCGGGGACTACAACAACAAACAATAAATACTAGAAAATCTCAAGTACCACCAATATTTAATTACAGAGCTGCTCAGATTTTTCTTGTGGCCAATACAAACTCAAGAGGTGAACTTCATTTGAACAACAGAGCTACAATAAGTCGGTGAGGGGAGTTTCAGAGCAAAACTAAATAATCTTTCAATCTATCTTCATTTTAAAAAAAATAGACTAAAGGTATCGAGGATTTATTTCTCAAGTGCATGACAGCTGAACAAATATATATCTTTTCAAACAAAAATTAGATTTAAAAACTAAGTTAAATGTCTCATAATCACTCATATACAGAAAGTTTTAGTAGAACAAAAGGAGTTTTTACAATTTTACTTATTCTTTGAGCACATCAGTACATGTGCTAAACTACAGAAATCGATTATACTTGGATGTTCTGAAACTATAACAATATCGATTGGATGCCTTAAGTTTGAAACTATCACATTGCTGATTGGATGCTTTAAGTTTGAAACTATCACAGTTTTGATTGGATGTTTTGAAAATATGACAGTGCTGATTGGATGTTTTGAAACTATCACAATACTGATTGAATACTTTAAGTTTGAAATGATCACAATACTGTTTGAATACTTTAAGTTTGAAACTATCACAATACTGGTTGGATGCTTTAAGTTTGAAAATAGTTACAAAAATGATTGAATTCTTTAAGTTTGAAACTATCACAATACTGATTAAATACTTTAAGTTTGAAACGATCACAATACTGATTGAATACTTTAAGTTTGAAACTATCACAGTGCTGATTAGATGCTTTAAGTTTGAAACTATCACAGTTTTGATTGGATGCTTTCAAATTATCACAGTGCTGATTGGATAATTTAAGTTTGGAACTATCACAGTTTTGATTGGATGTTTTCAAACTATCACAGTGCTGAT
>BMAT01008308.1:949189-961252 GCA_019649035.1 Elysia marginata | reverse complement strand
CAAAAAACATAGCCCTTGTGCGCGAACCTCTGTTTGTAGGTTCACAGTAATTCTTTCATCTCCCATGTTACTGTCCGACCAGAAAAGGTTGCGAATTGACAGCTGGGAGAGGGAAGTCATTCATAATGTCTGGTATAGATTTTAATTTTTAGGCCTACTGCCCTAACACACAGACGGAACCCCTATAAATATGGAGATGAGCTTGTTTTTTTTACCCCCCACCCCCATCTGAGATTCCACATCACACTTGCTCTACTATGAAGAGGATTGAATCAAGAGAGTAGGGTGAAATGTGATTGTGGGCCCACTCTGTCTCGACTCTATAACATACCTGGCTTCCAGCAGGGATGAGAGTGAAGTTCACTTTGTCCATGGTACCAGATGAGCTGCCTGCAACCATCATACGCCATAGAAAACTCGTCGTCACCTATACCACATCCATCCTGTAGAGACACACAGAATAAAAGTCAAACGTAGTAACAATATGGCCTAAATATTGAGCAAACAAAGAGTTAAAATGATTACAATTTTCATAAGCTATGCTCCTGGTAGAGGCTCTAGCAGTAAAACTGACACCAAGCCCTGGCTTGATCAACAGATCTCAACGATTTAAAAGAGATATTTTCAAGGGTGTGAATAATGATATATTTAAGTCTTGCTCTCTCTTCTGTTTATATTAGATTAAAGAAAATATCTAGATAATTATTGTTCCTCATACATCATGTGTTGAGCTTTTATAAAAAATTCTCCTCTTCAATGTACAATGAAGATATAAAAAAACTGACCAAACAATGCCTTTTAAAGATCGCTGTTTCTGTGCCATCCTCAAATATTAATTTACAACAGTGGCACTTCAATAGACTTAAATGATTATGAAGTCATATGTCATCTTATCATCTTGATAATGTTTCGTGTGCTGATGTGATTTCCATTGTGCTGGTTGTTATGCCCTAAAACGTTCGGGAAAAAGGATTGCCCTTCTGTATATGTTTAGCATAGAGTTACAACAAATTTGGAAGATTTGGTACCTGTGTGTACAAAATCTCATGCACATAACATTTTACAGGGTAGGGAAACTTATTTATGAAATGGACCTTGTTCTGTCCTTGTTTTCCTAAAATACTAACAACACTAATAGTTGACTAATGCTGCTGTAAAAGAGGAAAAACAAAGCCTATATCTAAATCAAGGCAAGGATAAACTCACATGATTTAGAAACTTGCTATCCTTGGTTGCCCAGCCTATCTGCATCACACCATCGGTGACAATTGTTACTTCATAATACCACACTCCTGAGTCCACTTGAAATGTGCAGCGCACGCTCTCAAATGATGAAACATCACAGCGGGCCTAGAGCAGGAAACAACAAAAAAGTAAATAAGATAAAACAAAGCTGATTACAAAGGACTCAAAAGTGCACTGAGTCTCTCTCTCTATGGCATGCTCTCTTGTCTATTTTTTTTATAAAATGTGGTTTCAATCCTCTCCCAAACAGAGCCAGTTTGAGCAAAGCAAATGTCAGGCATTTCCATCTTGCAGAATGAATGGTAATGCTGAGTTGAGCTTTGATTTTGGTAGGCAAAAAAGATTTTTCTGTTGTGCTTAAGATGGAAAATCTTTAATTTTCTAAAGATAACCTTGGAAAGCTTAAGTACTTCATCACATTCATTTTCATCTAATAAAAAAGTTGGGAGTAAAAAATGACACTAAATTCTGGCCTAAAATTCAGGTAACATTTTAAGATATAAAGCAGATTGATGACATGCAGATATCTTGCCTTGACCCTGCAAATTATTTTCTGAACATTTGTCTCTCTATAGCCTTAGATGGGGTCTCTAATAACCAGGCTGAAGTAGACACAAACTTGGCAGTTAGATCTTGACATGGCAATTAGAAATATTAGAGACAGCAACAAAACAAAGAGTTCTTTACATAAAATAAGGTAATAAGACCTATTTATGTACCAAATCCTTTACATGCTTAATTAGCTTAAGGAAGTTACCTATTTCTTGCCAGAGGGAGAGTAAGAGAGATAATGCAAAAGTCCAAGCTCCCTTAAAAGTTGTTTGAAATAATGATAAGTTTGTGATATATCTGCAATTACTACTTAATATACTAAGTCTAGATCATAGCAAAAAGAAATTTCACCTCTAAACCGTCTGCTGAGATTTTGAGATATTCACTGACATCGTTGCTGTTAAGCATTACATTTAAATGGGAGTGGTCCAGCTGCTCATAGGAAAATGGTCGACCCTGAAATTAGGAGAAAAAAAAAAAGATTGAATTACAGGTAATTTGGAAATCAACATGAATAATGGACAAAAATGTCACTGAGATAGTGGTAAGAAAATCTTGATGCCATAGTGCATATGTATAAGCAGTATTGTGTAAAAACCATTGGAGGCTGAATACAATACAATAAAAAAGATTTAAAAAATGTAAAAATTCAGATGAACTCTTAAGAAGTCTACACTAGTCACCAATAAAGAAAAGAATTAATTTTAAAATTGTATGTCTTGTTTTTAACAGTTTGAATGGGCTTGCTCCGTGTTATCTTGAAGACCTAATACATCTTTGTCAGCCCGAAAGAACTTTAGGGTCTTCTAGTGATATTCTTCTGGTAACAAAGACAGTCGTTTCAACGTATTTATCTAAATTTTTACTTTGCTTATAAGTGTGAGAATGGCTGGTTATACATGCATGCTTTTACAATAGCATATTATCATGTTTTCTTTTACCATGTATTAGTAAAGGGCCATCCTAATTTTTTAAATGCAACAGTTTTACGCATTTTGCATATAAGACTTTTCAGCTGTTGTTATTTGAGTTTATACTGTTTTACAACTGTGTATGACTTCTCTTAAATTCTTTTCCAACACATAATTTTTATGCATTTGAAATTAATTCTTAATTTAATAATCTTTTTCCGTTTTTTATTAATACAAAGTCTTAAAGTAAGACCAAAAACCATTTTTGGCGGATGTAATAGTTTGATGCATTTCTATTCTAAAGCTCTTTATTTTTGTTAAAAGTCACACCATCTTAAAATGGCTTATGTTTATTCCCAAGCAACTTTGTTCCACTTCACATTAGGGTCACCAAGCACTTTTTTTTAGTGGATTTTAGATGCTGTATAAATAAATTATTAATATTATTATCATCATTATGATTACTAAAAAAGAGAATATTGATTTTCAAAAAGGTTTAAAGCTAATAGCTATATTGACCAATGTACCACTGAGCAATTACACCAAGATTTTATATGTTTAATAAAAATTTTAAAAAAATCAAATTAAGTGAAAATAAGAAAGATGTAAAAATTAGTGTTGCTTGTTACACATGTTACTCTACTGTGTTAAAGTTCAAATTGCTGATTGATTTATCTTATACCATTTCAAAACTATTTTTTTTTCAGTTGTCCTTACATGTTGCTTCAGGCTATAGAGCACATAATATATGCTAGTGTATTACCACATTTATTATTAGAAAGCTTGGCAATTTTATCTAAAATGTAAAAAAAAAAAGAATTAAGGAGCTAAATTGAAATAAAAGTATTTCCAACTTCTCATATACAAATTTTTCCAATCTTTCTATAAAAGCATGCCAAGTTCAGCTAAGGACAAGGACTAAGGTGTTGAAAGGAATTGAAACCTGAGATGATAATAAATTTATATTTGACATATTCAATATAGGGACTACTTAAAACAAATACTGACTGAAATGTTAAATTAAGTAAACTTAAATAATTTGAGCATAAAAAGGACACACATGCACAGCCCATAATTGTTGGGCTTTTAAAACTGTTATTTTGAGTTTGAACAGAATCTATTACCATTACTTCTAACAAAACAAAGTCAAAGAAAAAAAAATAGAACTCACCTCTTGTAAAACTGTATCAAACATGTGAAATAAAGAAAGGAAAAAAAAGATTTAGACAATAGAGGAAGCAAATTCATATTTCATTAGGAAAAAAAAAGCGATTTCCTCACAATTATTTAGTTTGCCTGTCACCTTTACAGGTGTAATATCAAATAAGCTTAAAGCTAAAGCTGATGTCAGAATTTACAAAATAATGGACATGTAGGGGCTCTGAGGTAGTAAAAATACTGAAGGAAAAAAAATACCTTTGAAGTAAGTATTTGAGATCCAGTGGTGTTATTTTGTATCTGTTGTTGCCCTTGTCCTGAAAGCTCTTATCAACATATAAGCTTCTTGTTTTTATGTGCAAAAAATTGTTGCTTCTTGTATACTTACAAATGGAGAAATTATTTCTTTCAGGAACTTTTACTTTTAAAAAACTTATTGTCCATGTGTTTGCAAAAAATTCATGTCCCCTTTTTTTTATAGCTTTGAAATAATCAACCCTCTGGCCAAAAAGATGTATGTTATTTATTAATGTATGCTTTTTTCACTTTACACATTTCAGAAAAATGGCTACGCCTATTTTAAGTATGTTACTACGGTAAGAGGGCAATGATCTTATAAACACAGATATAGGCATATGCCTAAATGGTATATCTCTAAGATACCATTTTGCTAGCACAGTGGTGATACACAAAATTTGGCCACTTCTGATGAATTGAACATTGTAGTTCATGTACCAGTTGTATTGTACTTAACACAACATTTAACAATCGCTTTTTATGTAACATCAATCTATATAAGAACTCAAATAAAGCACATTCACCTTTCAAAATGGCTTCTTTATTAACATGTTGTACTTACATAGATTATCAAGGCACCAGCCAGCACAGAAGCCAACCTCTCGCCTGGCAAAGCTAAGTGGGTTCTTAGGGTCGTTGTCACGGCGATACCAGCCCTCTAAAAGAGTGAGTGGATGCACCTCACATTGATTCATGGCTTCTATCACTCGAACTTTATGTTGAGCTGAAATTTAAGAAAAATGAAGTGACATGCAGGAGATCTGAAAAGGCAGGGTTTAAGCCACTTTTTAAGATTTTATAGACCTACTCAAAAATGGTCACCACCTTTTTAATAATGACATTTCAAAAAATTCACTCATACTTTGCTTCATTTGACAAAATTTAAAAAACCCAAAAAACATATAACTAAAAATATTAAAACATACATAATTTTTTTTTACAAACCACAAGCTTTAATTAAAGTATTACTGCTCTAGAGACTTGAAATCCATAATAGAATACAGGGAAAGTTTCTTTTAACAGTTTTTTGAGAATCTAGAAACAGGATAGCTGTTTAAGTGTAGAAGCTACCTAGACTAATGTTGCTGATGAAACTACTTTAGAGGATTTTGATGGAGAGAAAATTTCCTTTACCTTTCTTCACTAAACAAAAAAAAAAGAAAAAAAAAGAAAAAGAACTCAATATATACACAGCTACACAGAAAGTGACCTTAAATCTGTAACACTAAAAATGACAATGGCTATGATAGTTTGAGTGATCTATATCATAGATCCATATCAATCAAGCCCAATAAATACACAAATCAGTAGTTATAGGTGAAAACAGTTTGCAAATGACAGCCACACAACTATTTATACAGTGGATGGCATGAAAATCATTCTTCCTTTAACCAAAATTTTACTAAGTTTAGGAGCTCTAAAATATTATTGTCACCACTCTGAAGAGTTCAAGTTCAGCAACACATCTAAAACCCTTTTTTTTCAACAAGGATTTCAGAGCATATTTCTATATATTACCAAACAAACAAAACCAAACTAATCACACAAGCTTAAACAAGAAAATTGTTGTAGGACAAAATAAACTTTACAGCTCAGCTTCATTAGAAAGTGAAAATGACCACTTACTGGTTTGAGCAAACTTTTCTAAAGCAACCATAGCATGGAGGATAGCAACTGGGTGATTTGATGGTTTCTGTGGAAAATTGTTCAAATATAATAACTTGCAACTATGAAAAATATCTTTTAGAAAATACATAATAGACGGAATTTAAAACTAAAATACCCTTATTTCTCAAAAGTTATTTTCCAGTTGTACTACTTGAAGTAGCAGTAAGCAGCGACAGCTGTAGAACTTTGAACTACAATGGACCACACCTAAATGAAAACGGCTGAACCAAAAAATGGCAAAACCAAAAAGAATTCCAAATTTTGTTAGGCTGCCAAACTGTGGCTAAACCGGAACACAAATACCCCACAGTCGGCCTGTCACCAAGGGAAAAAAACACTTTTTATCTTGACGCCCTTAGTCTTGTTCCGAAAGTTGTAACAAAGCAATTACTTCTTGTAAGTAGGCTATTAGTCAACACTGTCACTAGGTCTCAGTCTGAGTAAAACGCATCACACCCTTTGATGTGAACAAACATCAGGTGTGCAAGACCTGTCTTTCTCAATTTGTTTAAATGGAAGAAACTAAAACCTTGGCGGAGGTATGATTTGTTAGCAAAACAAAGACTGTTCCGACATTGAAATCAAGCCTAGAGTAAGATCTAGAATTAGCTCTGACTGGCTTGTGGGCAGTCTAAGTAGAGCAGGAATGGAGACAACTGAAGATGTAGACAAACTTATGGAAATGTTTTGTTGGTCCATTTTGTTTAACTTTTCTTTAGGTTAAAATTTATGATAGAATAAAACTCATACATGCACCATAATAAACAGTGTGCGGTGGACAAAAGGAATAAAGTGGAACCCCTCAATAAAGACCTTGTAAAATGTTGCTGAAAACAGGTCTTATAAGAGGGGGGGTCTTAGTTCAGGGGTTAAATTACTATACCCATATAAGCAGACATCAAAATTAAAGTTACATGAGAGGGGAGGTCTTTATTGAGGGGTTCCACAGTAATACGATCTGTTCAAGTTTAACCGTTTAGCATCACTGAGAGCTTCACCCGCCACCTAGATCCAGGCCTTTAAATTAGAGAGCAAACCACATAAAATATAAACTGCCCTATCAGTGTTCTGTTGATTTCCACCACTCGATTCTTTGGATTATTCCGAACATAAATAGTCTTTGCATGATGTTGTGATAAACGTGCAGGACTATAAATTATTTGTGTAAAACATAGAGATTGTGAATTTATTTGTGCCTGTGACAAAAGGTCGTTTGGCGTGTCAGGAGTGATGTCGTGTCAGGCTTTGAGGTTAAATAAATATTTTCAGAATTAAAACTATCTTGAATAATCTTGCTTAAAATATGTAGTTGACTGAAAGTGAAAGCAACGTTTTGAACAAAAATAATTTTTACAGAACACAATATTGAGAGCGAAAAACCCACTATGTCGCGAGGGATTCTGACATGAAAAAAGTCACTTTTTGAGTCACTGACATGATTTTCAAAAAGTGGGAACTTTGTACTGATGATGCAAGTCTTAAGAGTCTCTATAATACTTTGGTTTTAACATCAAAAAGTCCACTGCTTTTTGTTAGAACTGTTAGAATTAAATGGGAACTTTTCAAAATCAATATGAAATGTTGACAGAGTAAAATATTTCTGCATCAAAAGTTACGCAAAACGGCCTTTTGTCACAGCCTCATTTATAAAAGTTTTGTCGAAGGTTGGCTTGATTCAAGAATTTGCCTGAGTAAAAAAGAGGGAAGGGAGAAGATCATGTGCAAGAAAGTCATTTAATTTTAAACTAGGCAGGTAAACAAGGGTCATAACACTTAAATATAGCTAATTGGATCTGGTGCTGCTTACGTCCCTTTAATTTTATATGTACTATGTATAAACCAAAATAATTATTGTGTCTAGACCGAGTCGAAAATTGAATCCCCTAAAATTTGTTTAAACGTTTTCTGCTAGAGCCATATAATTGAAATTTTTTTCCTTTCTGGCAACCCTTTCCGAGTTACAGGTAAAAAAAACAACTAACCAAAATATGGAATTTTAAAGTAAACTAACAAATTGTTTATGATGATTTGAAACACAAAATTCCACATATGACATTCCTTTCATAAATTTTGTGGAATAATAAAATCTACACTTACCAAGCGGTCTATTAAAAATTTTAGAATATCTTGAGTTAACAAGGAAATACTGTTAGGTCCTGAAATGAAAAGAGGAAAAGGAATAGGGAAATAAAAAATCGATTACTTCTTTATCACCTTTAAGCATAAATTCATTTAAGCAATGAGCACTATTTTAGGGACAGTAATGAAACATTAAAAAAAAACCAGATTCTGCGCTTTGAAAATAATAACAAGAAAGTCCAAAAAAATGCAATAGAATTAAAATTTTCCAATAATGATAACTCATCTGAATTGTTTTAACCCTTACAATCAATGTGTAGAGCTCCCACAAAATGAACCCACTTACAGTGTTTTCACATTTAGAGATATATGCCTTGCTGGCTGAAAAGCTCCTTTAAAGCTCTTTAAGGCAGTGAGTGGAGTATTTTGCTGCCTGTGTTGAAGTTGAAAATTTCTAGAAAACATCTTTTTAAGCTTACAACATGAGTTCCAGAACATGTAGCAAAAATTGTAATTAAAAAATTTCACTGCCTGTCAAAGACTTAGTTTTACAACTTCTGCAGGAATCAAATTTCAGTTAAAAAATACAAAAATGAAAAAAAAAATGTAAATCCATTCTGAGCTCTAGCTCTAAATGCTTTAAGTTTACTTTCATTGAGGTTTCCCTTTACAACCAATGAATAGAAATAAATATCTTCGCTTTTCCCACCATAATCAAATCACATTCAATCACAGGAAAAGGACACAAATAATGAAATATCATTTCTAAGCAAATTTTAAAAAAATTACTTTGGTAAACCTAGTTAGATCTAGAAGAGTCATGGGTCAATTATATTGGCCTGTCAAACAGGAAGTTTTTGTTTTTTTTCAAATTAACACTTAGGAAAATTATAACATGAAAAAAATCTATGTTTGATGCTTCTATGATTAAAATGAAAATTTTGAAGATCATGAGTGTTGTGTAAAGAAGTGAAATAGCAATATAATAGAAAAAAATTCATGCAGATTAAACTTGTACTTTTTAAAACTTTATTTAAGAGCCAATTCCATTGAAATTTAAAGGAGTCATAAGAAATTGATATCCTCCAGCCCTGAATAAGATTTTGTGTTTTTAGCTGAATCTCTAAATGGTTGATGAAGTACAAAAATCAAAATATATTTTACCTGCCAATTTTTCAGATAAGCAGCCAAGCAGCACACATATGTTCCTTTGTTGACAGGGTTTACTGTATGCTTGTGACAGCTCCATTTCAGCAAGGTTAAGGTGATTTTTTAGCTCCAAAAGTGCATCCTTTGAAAGGTAATAAAATGATACAGGAAGGATAAAGCTAAAGTGGGGAGGTTGGTGGTGCTAATAAAAAGGCTGATTTAAAAGGCTGATTTTCGGTCTCAAAAATAATATCAAACTATTGATATAGCCTTTCAGGCATTCATCATTTCTAACTATAGAAAAGGCAAGGAGATTTTTTTTGGCTGGTTACACCAAATAAGTAGAAGGCAAGAGTTTCAACTTGGGAAGAATGTTGAGGACAGGCGATTTTTACTAAGTTGCAGCTTTTGTTGAAAAGAGCTGGGCAAAAGAAAAAAATAACAGGCTTTACAGGCAATCATGCCTCTGAAAAAAGCAAAGGTGTGTTTTGCACAAATTGCACAAATGTACGTTGAAAGCAGAGCTGCAAGGACAAAAAAAAAGGTCATTTCATAATTTTTTCAAAAGACTGCATTGGGTGAGCTAAGCTTCAAAGAGAATTTCACACTAAACCCAAAAAACCTAAAGTTATTCACAACAGGTCCGTCTAAGCTTTGAGATACAATTTTTTTAGTCACATGACAATTTCACAGGCGCAAACATAAACTGGTCTACATTAACTTTTTAAAAGTCCTGAAACTAAAACTATAGAGTTCCTCATTTGCTTTTATATCCACTTGCTCTGAAATCAACTTTAGACTGAAGGTCTGCTTTGTACTTAAGAACAGACCTTAGTAGGCAATGGACATTCATCAAGAAGCAAGTCAACCACAGCTGGCCCGAGGGGATCTTCCATCGGAATAACACGGATCAATGATTTGACCACATTTAGCCAACCTTGGTCACAGTCAGCAATTTTATGCAAGATGAGCATTGCCAAAGGGGGCTCTTGGGTACTGTCAAAGAGAAATTAAACAGCTCAAAAATACAAATAGTTTAATATCAAACTGTTAGTGTTAGATACAAATTGAATGCCAATGACTAGAAATGTTCAACTGCGAGCAGGAAAGTTTCTGCTTTCCATTGAACACAGTGAATGATGTTGGGCATTATGTGCAAACTTAAATCAATCACACATAGGTATAAAACAGTCTAATAACAGCTAAAATGTCACTGAAAATGAGATATTTTAAATGATATTCTCTCCTACGAGCACAAATTCTTACTCATAACCATAGCAAATAAAAATAGTAAGTGCTAGTTGAGGTTTGTGGTATGACTTATGTATTTATTTAATTTATAATTGTTCAGCAACAGCATTAGGTTCACTGTAAAAAAGATTCTGAAGAGTCGCTTGTTGTCTTGAAATGGCGCCATAGGACCTGAATAGCAATGTAATAATTAAACATGACACAATTTTGGGGTTCCATATTAAAACCTTGCTTTGTTTCCACTTTCCTGTTTTCATCAAGAATTTTTGCTGCTCTTCTTTCAAAAAAATTTCAGATTTTAAGTAGACTTCTTTAAAGCAACCTCCTGAATTAATCAAACATGCCTTTAAGAAATCCTAGGTAGGTTTAGAGATATAACATAAACAGAATGGGCTCATGACTGTATTATTATAAAAGGTGAAAGGTTGACTGGCAAAGATACATGAGCTTTTACTTACTTATCTACAAGGGTTCTAATAACTGAAAGAGTCTCCAACACCAACCGGTCAACATCTTCTTTCTCAGATTCTCGACTGCGCCTGTGAAAGCCATGTTGTCGCTGAAAAACATTTTTCAAAATAAAAAGACAGTAGAAAAATATGTGTAAGTTGAGCGATAATATGTAAGCAAATAGGAACAATCGGGAAACAGTGAACATTCTTAGGAAATGGCAGTAAATACAATTTTCTTTGACACAGAAGAAATTAATTGTTTTCAATCTTACCCATTTTTCTGTACTACTACTCATTCCTAGCTCTGCAAATACTCCAAGATAACAATTTAAGAGTATTTTAGATCTGGTAAAGGCATTCAATGATATTGTCTCATAATCCACTTTTAAAACAAAAAAGTACGTTTCGATAGCAAAGGTTTGATTTTACAAAAAAATTGTTTCTAAATTATGTGCTGAGAGGCCAACTTACATGATGATTGCGGGACCTGTGATGGTGATGATGGTTGTGTCTATTTTCTGATCCAATACTCCCTGTAGTACTGGTTGTAACTTCAGATGAACTATTGTGGTTATAACCACGATGGCGGTGGCTGCTTGCATGAGAGCTACTATCACTTTCCTCTGCTTGCGTGATTGGTGGATCTTGGTTCTTATCTTTACACACACACGCTCCCATTTTACTTGCTGACTATATAAAACAATCAAACAGCAGCAAGGCAAAAAGCAATTAGGTGTCTTCTAAGTTCTAGTCTTTTTTAAAACTCTCTAAACCAAAAGTATACCTGTGACACTTGCTAATAAAAATTCTCTTGCATAGCTAGTCTTCTCTTATGGGAGCAAATAATTAAGGGTCTGAAAAATAAAGAAATGTCACACATAGCTTGTTCATTAACGAGCTCAAAACTCCATGACTTTTACAGATTCCCATCTTGTCTGCCTTGATGCTTTATCATTTTGTCTCCTACAGAAAGTGATCCAGTGGAAACTCTGGAGGAAGAATTAAATGCAAAAGGTTATATTTAATATGTTAAAAAATGCAACAACAAAATAACAAAACGTAGATGAAAAATATATACATCTAAATTTGATGGTATTTGATGGTAGGCTACATATTAATTCACAAAAAACAGGGCTGCAGGTTACCTCCTCTTCTGACAAATGAAATTTATTTAGGCCCTTTTAGTTATTGTTAACATAAATATATATACACAAAAGTTCATCCAGTTTATACTCTTCTTCAACCCAATAAAAATAGGTCTAAATTTAGCTTTTTTCCCATGGTAAAAGCTTGTTTCATGT
>BMAT01008308.1:868555-880028 GCA_019649035.1 Elysia marginata | reverse complement strand
ATATCATACGTTTTGGCTATTTTATTCAGTATTATAATACACAGATTAATTACGTTTTGTATTTTAGAATGCTTTAAATATGTGAGCTGTGATAATCAATATTGTTGTACATGTGGGATTCATGATTTGATGTTTTAGTAACGGTACCTATATGATCTATGCTTTTTTTTAGTGTCTTACCTATAGATGTACAGCCAATTTCTCAAAATGGGATCAATAAAGATTTATTCTATTCTATTCTATGGGTGGTGCAGTACAAGCACATGCGTGTGTATGTATTTTATCTGTGAGTAAGGACCTTTCACATACACTAGCGACACTAAATTATATTGCTAGATCATATTTGATGCAGCAATCTAAATTTATAAAGGTCAAATATCTATGTAGTCAATGTGGGCTTAATCCTGGGATTGGCTCGCTGGTGTTCAAAATGGGTATCATCCTCTCCATTTCGTCAGTCTTGCCAGCGTCCCAATGCCAGGATTATCCCTTAATGTGAATAGTTAATAGTATTAACTTTACCTTTGTGAAAATGTTTTGAGCAAACACGGAAACCGTGCGTTAATCTCTCAAAAGTAATATCAGGTCTCCCAATGGCTGTAATCCAAGCCGTTCGTCGTCTAATAGTCACGTCTTTTGTAATCTCCCCTACATGCTCCTTCACTTTAGGGATGACATAAAAACGTAGCCCATTCTCAATTTAACTGCCATCGCTTTTATGAGACGTTTCTTTGCAGCCAATGACACAACATCGGGAGCCAGAAGGCATGATTGTTACTAGAATCTAGCTAACGCCTAGAATCTAGAGTCTAAATCTAGATCTAGACCCTACACTCTCTTTGAAATAAACTTATAAAGTGCTTATTGAGTTTTGCTCATTCTTAGAAAATTGCAGTCTGTCTGTAAAAGGCATAAAAAAATTTACATTATCTAAGATCTCTATATCTTTACTAACAGGTACAAGATGTGGAAACTCTACAAAATTAGTAAACAAACTTCTTTGGATCGTACTTTCGGTTTGAACGATGTGAGCCATCATAATGAACTAAAATTTGTTGTTCGACTTTCGTTATCGCTTTGTACTAGGTCTAGAATCTAAACACGGAATCAGATACATGTACCTAGATATCTAGATCTAGTCGTAGGCATGACTATAAATCAATCTAAATTACGGAATTGAGTTTTTATGATTGTTAGATCTATGTTAGATCTAGGTCAAGTTTAAGTTTAAAAATCTAGATCTAGCCTCAGCTTATCTTAACGGTCTGACTATACATTATCACCCTTTTGCTTAGAAGGAAATGCCGCGGCATGGAGTGCAATACGTTAACAACGAGGAACCATCTTTTATCAAACGCTTTAAGCAAAGAATCGGTCACAAAGATGAAGCTGACATCAATGCAAAGGTACAGATCTAGCCTAATGCGTGTGGAGATGCTCAATGCATGATTTCTGTAACCTACTTGATCCGCATTCCATCAGCATTCCATCAGCTCACTGAGCAAGCCCATCATGTTTTCTGAAATGTCTCTTAATTTTTACTCTAATTTCTTTAAAGTTTGCTCTATAGATTCTCCCACTGTATCTATGTTCAGGCCTTTTCTTGTCTGGTTAAAACAATGCACCAATGATAGACTTTATACAGCTAGAAAAAATTGGGGATTCCTCAGAGGTTCCACTGTTAATATTATGATGGTATAGTATTTATAATAGTTAAGCACTACTGTAGTTAAATGTATAGCACTGTACCATTTTTGGTACACGACGTATGGGGTTGGGTAACACTTTTAAAATATCATTTTTAGTTCTTAAAATTTACCTTTTTTTCAAAGGTGTGTGCAAAAAAGGTTAAATGATGCATTCTTTGAATTTGATTTTCATTTTACTTACTGTCAGGTTACAAGCGCTGGTTAATGAAAAAAATAATTTTTTTTTAACGACTGTACCATTTTTGGTACACAATGTATGGGAGTCGGTTAATCTTACCTAAATTTATATTAACAATGTCCAATTTTCGATGTTATATACTTATATAAATTAGCCATAATAATTATATATTTATACATCTTAATTCCTCATGTAGATTTTTGAGTCCAGATGTTGAGCAATATATTGTGTGGATTGGCTTATGTATTTTTAAAATCCATTTATCTTTATGCTTTCATGTAAAGCACCTACAGTTTTTGTATGTTTTAGATTGGCGCTATAAGTGTATTTATCTTATGAAAAATTGGTCTGTGATCCATACTTTTGCTAATAATAGGTACACTTCTTATAGACCTATACATTTTCTGGAAGCTGAATAAATCTTAGTTTTTCTAAAAAAATTCATGGAGGTAATTAAAAAGATTTATTTATTATTTGTCCTGAAACTAGTAGGCCTACAATGCTGCAATTTTTAACCTCCAAGAAGTTGCTATTTTAAACAATGCATTTTTCTAAACCTCAAAAAGTTTAAATTGCGTGAAATTATCAGTTTTATGTTGACAGATATTAAACCTTTTGTTGCTTTAAAATATGGATAACAAAGAAGAAGAAAAAATAGGTTTAGTAGGCATTTTATCACATTAGAATTTCCAACATTGGACTCATTTCCACTGGTTGTGAAGCGTTTTGTTTCCTGCAAACAATTATTATGAATCTATATCTTGTTGATCCTCAAGCTCAAATAGACCAATTGTCTAAGAGTTGCAATAATTATTATATTAAATGAGATTTCAACAAGAGTAGCGGAACTTTCCTTGTGTTTCTCCACTATCTTATGAATACAAATATTACAATCTTTTAAAATTTATGCGACAGATTTATTTTGAAGATAAACTTTTATTTAGCTCTCTAGTTTTTACGTTCTTGATGTCAAATCGTATATAAAAGTAAGAAACTTACCCTACAATCTAGGTCTAGATTTAACCACTATAGTATTTGGAGTGTTGTCTTCTGGAAAAGGGATGTTACTCTTGTTTTAGCTCTAATCTCATTCCCTATACCGTGTTTAAAAGTATTTTCAAAACAATCTGTAAAAAGCTAAACCTCTCTGGCACTATAAAAGGTTTTCCCACGCTCCTTAGGGTTAAGAAATAAGAGTGAACTCATTTCAAAGCGCCTCATTTTCATCACAAGGCCTGAGAATTTCTAGAAATGTTATTTACATGGTAAAGATACATCACCTCATCAAATAATGCAATATGAAAAGAAAAAACCCTTCTTTATTCATATGTTATTTGTTTTACTTTATCAAATCAGCGCAACATACCTAACTTTGATGATGATGACAGTGATGAAGATGACACACAGCCTGAGCGTGAAGATGAGAAACCTGTAGTTGTTGTTCTCAAGGACGGACATCTAACAGAGGAGGAAGCCCAATCAGAGCAAACTAAAATCGATCAAGGCAAGGTTAAAAAAAGCAAATGTGCCATTTCCAGAACTAGAAAACAGTTGCACAATTATTATCACTTTCTTTCTTCAGCTGCCTCTTTTTCACAATTTTGAGGGTATAACATGTAGACTTATGAAGGTTATACATTTATTTTAATTCCAGATTTCTCAGTTGGCTTGGCCTAAATTCTCCCTTTAACTTACCTAAACTTTAGCCACATGCCATCCCTAAAATCCAAACCCTTTTAAAACACTTTCCCTTATAAATTTCTCATGGATTTGGAAAATTTCTTGTCGAGCTTTTTTGTTTGATTTGTGTGCAAGATGTCTGATCAATTCAGATTTATCAGTTGGGACCTGACTCTTCCTTTCCCAATGATTCATTTATTTCATTCAATCTTTTTAAAATGACATGCCAAAAAGAATTTTTTTCAATCTATTTTCACAGTACTTGGACTTAGCAGGTTAGCAAGGACATAAAAAATAACTTTTATAAAAATTAAACATACTACTAATAAATAGATACATGTATTCATATGTATAGTGGTTCATAAGAAGCTAAAGAAAAACTGAGATAAAGGCTTTTAAAGTTAGTTTGAGTGGCTTCTGTCACTTGTAAATTTTTAGCCCTGATGAACCATGTCTAAAAAAATATACTTGTAGTCTTAGTACTCTCACACCGCCTAAGGAAGTCTCAAGATTTTACATATTTCCCCCAGTAGGCCAATACACACCAAAGAAAAATCAGTTCATTTTTCAGAGCATTACTACGGTAAGGCTGCCAGTTAGGTACTCAAATACTAACATTCTACAAATTTCAAGCACTGCCTAAAGCCAGTTATCCATTGTATTGGTGGGTGGATTGCAGAAAGTCTGGATAAATTGCTTTCCCAAGGCAATTACATTTACAGCTCAAGTAGTGGTTGGGAATTAAACCCATAATCGCCAGATCAGGGACCACAGAGCCATGTTTAATGCTATTTCGACCATTAGCTGTTTTAATTTTAATTTTTGTAAAAACCATAGTGCTTAATAAAACTTATGCAGATGCCTACCTATCTCCCTTTGCAACCTATAAAAGCCATCTGCCTTTGCAACCTATAAAAAGCCATATCTCAGGTTCTAGTTGAGAAGATATTATGACATCAGACTAAACCAAGGGCATTTTCCTTAGAAATGAATGAGGAACTGAGAAAGGCCAAGAACTGAAAAATTTTCAAATGGAAGGTTTGATACTAATGTTAGGGCTTTCCTGGTAACTAGATATGTGGTCATATGAAAAAAAAAAGCTTCAGAGTTCTACAGCATGGTCTCTTTGTGTATTTTTTGTTGCTTTGTCTAAGACTATTCTTAGTTAATCTTTCCCTGTGTAACTTATCTTTTCTTATTGTTTCCTGTAAATGAAGTTAACCTATTAGTCTAATCTTCTTTGATCAGTATAACTTATGAATCTTGCTGATTTCCGTTCATTTGCCTAGATATAAACCTGTACAGGTAATCTAGCATCAAACTGCTAAAAATTAAAATTAAAATTTCATAATGGAATATCATGAAACTTGTATACATTATACTATGGTGTATTTTTAAACGGCTTCATACTCTAGTAAAAACACATCTGAATAATATCGTTTTGCTGTGCTTAATTATGTATTCATATTTTTTGTACAGGCCCAGCTCGGCTAGACGAAAAAATAAAGTTCAAGAAGCCAACAAAACGTACTGCAGCACCAACAGAGGAGGTCTCTGATGATTCCTTGGGGTCAAATTCAACAAAAAAGAAAAAAGATGAGACCAAGAAGGCGAAAAATTCTGCTTCATCAAAATCTGCTCACAACAAGTCCTTATTGTCATTTGGGGATGAAGAGGAAGAGGAGGAGGGCTGATAATCCTCATGATAAAAGTAAATGCGTAAATAGAGTTATCAATTCACATGAACTAAATGATGTTGGAGCAAAAACTTGCTTTCAACCGCAGGACTTAAAAAACGTGTAGGATGATGTCCATTGTAAGCTACATGTTTTGTTGTAATTGGCAGTCTTGATCGTTACTGGAACTTCCCTCATTCAGGTTATTTGAGTGCTTGTAGCTCAACAGTTTTTCTTGTTTCACCATGTGATAGGAGGATACCTAGTTCTACCGCTGTTTATCAACTGTTTTAGTACTTTTACTTGAACTTGAAGTAAAACAGAATTCAGTGGAGTCGTCTTTAGATAAACTTGCTCAAGAAAAATTCTCAAATTGTCTGTAAATATTACTTTATGTTCCAGACCTGATTTTTTTTCTTTACCCGACTAATGAAAGTTTGATGTTAGTTAAAATTCTCATGTTAATATCAAATACCAGTTAGGAGAAAGTCATTGTGTCCATAGACAAATGAAAAAAAACCACTCCACCTGCGAGTTTTAGCACCAACTGTTTAAAAAAGTAAGTTATGTAGTTGGTGAATGCAGGAAAAAAAGAAAATCGACAACCACTGCATTTGTAAATTTTGTTGTAAATGTATGGTAGAAGAGGCTATCCTCTATGCTATACAATTTATTCCAACATCATAGGTTGTTTTCATTAGTTTATAGTGAAACTCAGTTATAAGGAGATTACTTTTTGAAAAAAAAAAACTGTCAACATCATTTTATGTTAGGTGTTGCTTTTATTTCCAAAACTAGATTTCAAAGATAATTTAATTGAAAGGGACGAGGGAGTGTTACCACATTTAATTGTTACATTGATTTATGGGCGAGGAAGAAACAAGAAGCTGGCGTATGAGTCAGATTTCCTAAACAAGTAAAAGTGTTTGTGAACAATACATAATAGCCAGACAATGGGTGAAGTTCTCTCAGTAAATGGGGACTTAAAAAGGTGTTATAAAAACCAAAACTCTGTTTCCCAAGACTCATGGCACTGGGCGCTGAGTGGACTGGAACTAAGGGCGCTGAGATCATATATGGAAACTATGGCACAAGGACGAATGAGATTTAGAAGTAAAGCTATGGCAAGGCGTAATATGGGGAGAGCGATACAAGGGTGCTTACAAATGAAACTCATAAACGAAATTCTGCAATTTCTGTAAGGTTTTTCAAATTACTAGTTAAATCATATGAATAAACCATACATGTACTTTAAGGTAAAGATTAAAAAAAAAAAAGAATCACATGGTGGCAACTTTTATTTGTGGCATGAAATGAAGTAGGGGGTTTAATCGAATCTTTTTTCCTTTTTTTTCAGTCATATCTAACACTGACTCAGATAAACAAATCTCTAGGTGGATACATTGTATGTGAGGCAACTAGGCCAGGGTAAAGCAGGCACAGCTGGCTTTGACTAGCATTGGGGGAAAGCTCTTTAAAAAAACTGGTACACATGTAGATTTAGAAACACAATTTTTATCTGCTTTGATATTTAGTACCTCAAAATAAAAATAGATAGGGATAACACTTTAAAGTATATCTTTAGAACATGTTAATAAGTCTATATATTTTAAATTCTGATCATTTATGCATAATTTATCCTGTTTGCTGTTACATTTAGTTGGAAAATTTCACTTTATGAAAACTTGACCTACAAGTCCTATTCATTTTGGTTCTTGCTTAGTCTTGATGTACATTGATGAAAATCTTAAGAAGTCTTCATTATATTTAATTTGTTGCTAGCAAGCTATGTTTCTTTCTTGCCCTAATATTCACTTCTAAAGACCAATTTTGTATGGAAAAACAATAAGTATCTAAAAGTTTAGCTGTCTCATTGTTATTAAACTACTGAGGGAGAAATTAAATCACTGACTTAACCACATAATTCTCATAACAGAAAAGAAATTGAAAAATTCGATTTTCATAATGTGGCTTTGTAGCATGATGTGTCTTTGTCCTGCATGTAATTTAATACACCTGTAAATGTTCCATTGGTTCATTCATGTTAAGTTCCTCTAAATGTACCGTGGAAATTGCCTTTACTTTTGCATTGCTTATTTATATGTATCATTCACTTCAAATTAAGCATAAATTATATTTTTATATTTGTTTTTTTTTTTTTATGTTCCTGTTAAAACATGAAATAGCACATAGAAGCTAGAAAGGAGGAAAAATGGGATATAGAGAGAATATATGGATTTATAGGGTAGGAAAGACCAAGACAATCAATCTGCGGTCAGGTTGAGAAAGGAGAAAGAGAGATGGGGAGGGGGGGCTTGGTCATGCACACTATCATTGTAACATATATGATGATATAATGAAAAGGAATCAGCCTTGAGTTCCATCCTGTCAGGATTTATCATGGAGATGTAAATGTTAGGTCAAAGATGCTTGGTCATGCACACTATCATTGTAATATATATGATGATATAATGAAAAGGAATCAGCCTTGGAGTTCCATCCTTTCAGGATTTATCATGGAGATGTAAATGTTAGGGCAAAGATGCTTAAATGAAGGGAAAGGTGAGGTGCCTGTGCATTTACAATTACATGTGTATATAAACGTGTAGTTGTAAGGATTTTATGGTTGCAAAGTACCAATGTTCATTCATGTATTCATCTGATACATGTAAGGTAATGGGAAATAAAATGCCTTTTTCCTCCAACAAGCTATATACATGATGTACATTTGCCTTGTTCCCAAGCTTAGTTCTAGGTAAGTTGAAACTCTAATGATGGTTGCTAAGAAAAATTTCAGACAATTTGTAACTTAAGTTCTGGCTTGATCTGTAATGTACAGTGAAATCCACTTAAAATCAACTCCTTTAATTTAAAGGAAACTCTTCCTTCAATTCAACTCTGTTTTTCAGTCCCATTTTGTATTTCTTTATATTTTTGTTATTGTTAAAGTCAACACATTTTTTTGGTCCCAAGGTGTTGAAGTTATCAGGATTCCATTGTTCTATTCTGGATTAAAAAAAAAAAATAAAGATCATTGATATCTCTTGTTCTTGAGTGAAACTATTTTCAGAGTGAGACAAGTTTTTAGAAGCAGCATATAGACCCCTATGTATTTAACAACAAGATTTGTTTCTTTCATTAGCACTTTGACCATCATAATGTATACATTTAGATTAATTGAGTCCACTCCACTGTATCATAATCAGTATTTTACTCATTGCATGAAAAAGTAAAACTCATGACAAAGGGCTATGATGATATGAAAATGTACATGTGCACGTGCTATCTCTAAAATTAAATTTTTAATTTAAAATACCTGTTGGCTATATAATCTTTTATCATAAGAAGCAGGTACTAGACAAGGAGGAGGGAGCGGGAAGTTAGAAAATGGAATACACGCAAAACTTTTGCATGTTTAGAAATGAATAAGATAGATTATGTTTTCAGCCGGCCAATTGGGTTGACCAATGTTGTGGTAAAGTGGCAGGAGGCATATCAATTTGCAGGGCATCAGCAGCAGGCCGAGAATGTTGGACACTCATCTTGAGCATACTGGGCAGGGTTGTACTCTCCTTGCTCGCAGATACAGCACTCTGTCATCTTAGTCACAGCAGCCTGGTTACGCGCGCAAACTTTATTCTGTGAAGTTATGTGTAATGTTTTTGGAAATGCTTACGAAAGAGCCGGAAAACATACAGTTATAATATCTTACATCACATGTATAACAACAATATTGTTTATGTCAAATTGGTCTAGTGTATTGAGAAAAAAAGAGAGAAAAGGGGGGGGTTTGTTAGATTGTTACTAAAAAAAGGAATAAACTCATCCTTACTACCAGTTAATATAGAACTACAGTGGAATCAACTCCTTGGAAAAGAAATATGTTGTTGACTCTAAGCTAGAGTAGACTTTACTCATTGCCAAAATATAAATAAATACATAATAGGATTTGCAAACAGAGTTTACTTTTAGCAAGATTTTTTCCTTAAGAGGTGCTGGCTTTATGTGGAAATTCTACTGAAAAATCTTATCGTCCCAATACACTTCTTGTTTTGTACATAGGCAAAATGCGCTGTTATTATAGTACAACATTAATAACCTGTGTATTCTACTCAAATGCAAGTGTTGAAACATCAACTCAAAGCAAGATGGAGAGAATGTTTAATATTCTTCACTCTTACAGGTTTGAACCTGAAGTAGCCAATAGTGTCCCCGAAAGGCAAACCAGCATCTGTGAAAGCTAGTTCACGGGCTCGACGAGAATGGTAGGGTGGAATGTTGTCACCATAGGTAGATGTCGTACAACATCGGCTGAGAGATTTGCCAAACCGGTTTTCATTGAAACACATAGTCTGCAGAGAAGATGGTTGAACAAAATATGATCACAGACACCAATATTACTCTACCTATTGTATAATGTAAATCATTGATTAAAGCGCTCGTTTTCTTAGTCTTACACAAACAACGAGCGATAATAAAAAAATGTTTACCCTAAACATGAATGAATAAGTTTTAAAGCCACAGGCCCATATTATTTTTTTTCAAACATTTACAGGAATTTATAGGACTTGACCTGGAATCAAATGGACCAAGTTTTTATTTCAGCTTACCATTGGTCGTTTGCCTCTCTTGGTGTATGGTCCGTAAATATGAGGAGATTTACCGGGGTTCTGTAAAATCAAACAATATGTTGTAGTTTAAAAGAAATTGATTTAAATGTTTTATAAATTTCAACACAATACTATAACTATCATTCCATTTATTTACGTGTATTACCAACTGAAGAGAGATATTGTAGCTTGCGTTTTTTGTAAAAAATTTTCTATCAGTTATATAAAATAATATATGGAGAAGGTGAGCAATTTCAGTCTATTTTTTAATCCCTCTCACTAGTTATTGTGTTAACATGTTCCCTTTTAAAAAAATAAGCACATATACATTGCATCGTGTTCTATGCTACTCAAGAGTAGAGATCATATGCTACATTACTAAGCATACAAGCAAGCTAACTGTGTTTTTCTAGTTTTTTAATCGGGCAAATAATAAATCAGAACTTAGCAAAACATAACTTATAAGGCTCAACTATTGATGTTTAATTGAAAGTGACGATATCTCAGTTGCAGATATTATGAACTGTTACTAGGTAATTCGTGTACTTATTTCTATCTAAGCTTCCATACATTTAGGCTCACTCACAAAAGGTGGGGTAAGTTTTCCTTCCAGGTACATCACATTACCGGGTCTTGTGATGAGGCGAGCTTTTAACTGCAGGGGCGAAATCCGAAAAAAAGCAACAAATCAATGTCAACCTAACAGGGCATCAAATACTATTTTGTTTTATTACTATTTATTATGTTCCACAATCTACGAGGATTTATCTTCTAAATTTCTGGTAATGCAATACGGCATTCGAAGATCAATGCAGTAATTCAATTTTGAAAAGCAATACAAGCGTATTAATATTTAGCTTTTATTGTAACAGCAGAAAAATTAAACAGCCCCCCCCCCTACATTTTCATGAATTTAAAATTTATGAATGTTTGCCCTTGGACAATCAAAAGTTAAGACTGATAGTTTGTAGTTTATATAAGTGAGCTTATCTGTATCAATAACTTATTAAAACAACCGTTACCACAAAATTTGTTTTATACAGTCGAATAACTGTGGCACAGGAACGTGAGCTCGTGGCGATACTCAGTTCTGATAATTAAATGAGAGTGAGCAAAGCGGATAAGACGAGTAATTTTACACAGGATAGACCTATCAGTATCACGCAGCCGGGCCCTAATAGTAATAAATTTAAGTGGAAAGGATTTGTACCAACTACTGTGGAATCCACTTAAAGTCAACACCTTTAAGGGAAACTCTTGCTTAAAGTCAACACATTTTTTCGGTCCCGAGGTGTTGACTTTATGAGGATTCCACTGTATCATGCGTGCCTGTATAGCTTGGCCGAGTCCAAGAAGTAGAGTTCCACTGTGGACATTTGTAAAAATTGTCACGACAAATTAGGCTTTGACGACTGTCAATATGATAATTGATATGAAGCAATGTTAACTAGTACCCGGTAATCAGCTGTAGGGTCAGATTGTTTGTTTGACTTTTAACGTCCCAGTCAACTTCGAGGTTATCTCAGAGACGGCGCTGGGGACAATTGATAGCGTGCTGCCACACTGTGATGTAAGAATAGGCAGTTTAGCGAGCGGCCGCCAGCCGCGCTAGAAAACCAC
>BMAT01008308.1:844116-856529 GCA_019649035.1 Elysia marginata | reverse complement strand
TTACATATAATTATAGACATTAAAATTTGTGTACATGATATAGTATAACACATGAAAAAATTAAAAAGTGTAAACATTTATAAGTACATACTAACTAAAATGGTATTAAGAGAAATAGTCCTAATTATTGCTGATCTGAAAATTAAAGGCAACAAAAATCTAGTGATAAGCTTTTATGTACATTTCTGTTTTAAGGTGGGATTCAAATGACGTATAAGTAAGACACTTCTTTGTTTTAGTAGACAAGCTGTTCCAAAGCTTAGGGGCATAGAAAAAGAAAGAACGCTCTTCAAGTTTTGATTTACATAGATGTTCAGTTAAAAGGTTTTCATTTGCTGATCTTAAAACTCTGTTAGGTGTGTAAACCTCGATGAGGTCGTTAAGATAGGAGGGGGCCAGTCCATTTAGACATTTATATACATGGCAGGCGATTTTAAAGTCTATTCTATGCTTAATAGGCAGCCAGTGAAGATCTTTCAAAATTGTAAATAATTCATCTCTCATATTTTTCCTTGCCACAAGTCTAGCAGCTCTATTCTGAATTTTCTGCAGTCTTTCAATAGGATAAAATGGGATTCCCACTAAGAGTGAATTGCAATAGTCTAAACGACTTGTTATAAGAGAATGCACAAGCATATGTGCTGTGTGCCTATCTATCACGTTTCTAATTTTCCCTAGGTTCCTGAGATGAAATGGCAGCTTTGACTTAAACTTTTTTATATGATATTTCACATTTAGTTTAGAATCAAAATGAACTCCCATATTTCTCACTACTTTACTTGTAGGAATAGAAAGACTTTCTCCAGCGAATTTTAATTTATACACAGCCTCATTCTCATTGGGATATGTCTTTGTTGACAAGAAAATTACTTCGGTTTTATTTTCATTTAATTTTAACTTATTTATAGTCATCCAATATTTAATTTCGTCAAGGCTTTCTTCAATTTTATCTAGAGATGCATTTAAAGGTAGGCATATTTGTGTGTCATCAGCATAGAGATCAATCAAGGTTATATTTTTTTTTATAATTTCACTTAACGGTGCAGTGTACATTGTGAAAAGAATTGGTCCTAGCACCGAGCCTTGTGGCACTCCAAATTTAACAGGTTCAGGATTTGAGCAGATATTAACCGCAGATACAGACATAGATCTATCGTTCATGTAAGAAATTAACCATTTAAGAGCATTACCTTGAATACCGAAATAAGACTCTAATCTTTCAAAAAGAACATGTTTGTCGACATTTGTAACCACACTTCCTAAGTTCGATACCCAAGTAGGTAACAAAGAAGGCAGTAGGGAGGCATCTGAAAGTCATTACCCCGTTAGAATATTAGCGAGTTAAGGGCCGAGATAAGGGCCGAAGCACTTGCTAATAGGGGAGTTTCTTCTCCGCTCAGGATGACGAAGTCCATAGCGGAGGAAATCTAAGATGGCTGATGGGCAAACGGTGTGACGGGGCCCGTCAACCAATCGTCTGCTGAAAAATCCACGCTACCTAAGTTTTTATTACGACATACGTTATCGTCGTTGACGATTTATACTTAATACTTAGTTTAAAAAGGCAGGCCATAACATTTTTGAATGTCTGCATTTGCACCTCGTCGATAAATAGGATAGTGTTTCATTTTTTTTCTTTTTCCACCTCTTCACACCCTACTCCCACCCAAATAAAAAGAAAAAAGAAAGCAAACGAAACAAATTTTAAAAAATTCAAAATTATATTGACCCCTTGTCCTTCATTTTCAGCTCAACCAAACGCCTGATAGCAACAAATAAACCAGACTCACCAGACGATTATAGGGCCTTCCATCTTGGTAAAATATCGCTGGCCTTGCGGTTGTCCGTTCCTCGGTATCCCATGGTCCTTTCTCTTCCCGAATACAAGGAAAGCTGCCGTCTCGCAAAGACCCTAACCTCATACACTTTTACGATGATATGGATGGAAAATGTAGGGGAAAAACAGCAGGTTGTTAGTTACACTAGCTTGGTGTCTTTTCATAAGCATCACTGAAAAAATCTTTAGGACAAAACTAGGCAAAAGTTAAACCAAATCTTCTTGCTGTTTATCATACTTTTTGATAATACAGAGATAGATAGAGGACTGGTGAGGATGGGTTGAAAACATTTAATTTGAAAAAGGTGTACAATGGCTTCCAGCAGAAACTAAAGCAAGACATTAAAAAAATCAAAGACGACAACAGCCTATTTATACCTGCAGACAAAACCAGCAAGTGTTAAAAAAGTTAGTAAAGATCAGTACGAAAATTTACTAAACAAGAATATCCAAAAAGAATGTAAAAATTCATCGGAACAAACCCTATGGGTGATGCTTTTACTATTCAATTAAGTGTAATTCGTATGTTTTTAGCAGAGAGCACTCATTACTGAGTCTTTTATCGGAATGGTTTTAGTTGGTCTTAAATTTGGCGTTTTGTAGGTTTTTTTTCCTCGTGAAACAAACATAATCTTCATTTCTTTAGGCGAAAGTCAAAGCATTCGTTGAGATATGATCTGAACAAAAAGATTACTCGAGGATATAACCATTAGTTCAATACATTTCGGGATAATTTTACACGACAAAATGACAACCAATTTAGACCATTTACATTGTTACTATAAGGCCGTTGGTCAAATCTTCGCCGCCATTGATCATTAAGCCACATCGACTGTTACAACAAAACCTTTTATTTAACTTAAAAAGGTATCTTAAAGTTGACTAATGTAATAAAACGATACCTACACCAGCATACGCTTCAACTTTAGCCGCTATATCGTCCGCCTCAAAAGGGTGTATGTCTGGCAGGACCTCCAGGGAGTGTCCACTGTTAGGTCTACGTCTGTTTTTATACATACTTTCTCTAATGCCAATACCGTTAGCGCTTAGACTCGATATACACAGATCGATCTAATAAACCGAATAAACTGTCTCTTTGGATCTTGTTTTTTTTAACTGTTCGGACAGCTTTAAGTCTAAGAGCCAGATGTAAAAAAATGATTTCAAAACTGAGCTTACACTTGAATGATCTATGTAGTAGCCTAATAGATAAAGATTGTTTCAATATCTTAAACTAGAAATTTGATATACTTTAAATGTATCATTCATAGGATCACCCCCACCCTTGAAGCTACTTATTTCCCAAAGGCTAGTTAGAAGTTGTAATGCCTTATTCATTTACACTTGCACTTCCGGTGCTTTTTTAAAAAAACAAAACAAGTCATTTTGTATTTCGGGGAAAATCCTCACATACTCTGCTACTGTATCGAAACGAACATGCATGATTTTTTTTCTCAAAAAGCCTTCATAAAAAAATCGGCGGATAAATAAAAAAGCAGCAATGTGAAGACAATAATGTAACAACCAGTTAAGTTAACAGCAACTTCAAAATAACGTAATGTTCGTATTACTGACGAGCTGTAACACATTTATGACAATAATTAGAAATGGACAAGAGGGATGTGGAGCGATGTGGAAAAAAATGACCTCTATATATATATATCAAAAGGTAGAAATTAGAGTTAAAAACAAATCTAAAAAGAAGAGTTTGGAAGTTTTACAAGCGAATCGAAAGGAACAAAGTACAATCAGAAGACGGGATTGAAATTAACATGAGCAAACATGACTAAGCAAACATCAACCATTCTTCAATATTAATTCACTTTGACAAAACATTTTATCTCACAAAAAGCGCATGCAAATAAATGTAAAAAAATATCAACGTTTCCGACCAAAGAACTTGCACATGTCTTCTTTCTTTTTCCTCACCGAGCATAATTATTAACCTCTCTAGCTTCAAAAACCGTAACTCACACAGTTGCCCGCTTACTCCGGTTCTATCCCTTAAACCATAAAAAACACGCATTGCGACATTTCACCAATGAACAATTACCCAACTGTAGCATGTAGTTAAAAAGTCAGCTCATCGCCCATATTGATGTGTTACAGTATATAATGATAATAGATTATTCAGGGAATTACTTCAAAGAGAACATTCGACGAATCTTACTACACTTTAACAGAAACTACATGGAATCTGTTAGGATTATTCAATAAATTCTGCAACCATGCAAAAATTAAACAACAAAAACAAAAACAAAAAGAAATAATTAAAAAGAAACAAAGCAAACAAAAAACAAAAAAAAACAAAAACCAAACAACCACCAAAAGCTCAAAGTGTATCCCAATTAATTCAATCAGACATGTCGCTATTCTCACAGTTTTACCATTAACGCGTTTGCCAATTTCTAAGGCCTACTGATATCATAACTTATTTGATACAGAATGCTCGAGACCAAATAAATATACTCTTTCCTTTTACTCTTAACCATTATCATGTCGAGTGATAACAATGCAATAATTTTCATGTTTACATAAAACTCAGTAAACCAGTAGAATTCACCAACCTGAATAAACACTCTCCATCTTTTCTCTCGTTGTTAGAGGGTTGTCGCGACGTAAAAAGCCAAGGTAAGTGTACATGGTGCATCTCTCTCTGCTACAGACGGCAACTCCTTAGACCATGTTAACTTCATCTATCCTCATGAGGTAGGCTTCTTTGCTACAGACCCTAAGTTCGAACTCAAACAAAAACCATATCTTCACCCTCTTTCTCTACTCTGTGCTCCGATAGCCATGATGTTTTAAGAGCTAACCGGGTGAAAATGGACGACTCATCAAAGATACAATACTTATAACTATAAAATGAGTCTCTCAGAGAACTATTCTCAAAGCCTTTTATCTCTTACTACTGGTCTGATTCGTCTTCAATTCAAAATAACCATTTTACGGCTGCAACTTCGGAATATGACGTCACCGTAATAACTCTATCTCCTTCTTCTCTAAACTGCTTGTCGTTCTCTCCCTACCCCAACTAGGCCTACCTCAGTTGCTTAGGATACAATGAAAGAGACAAACCTAACAGTAGTCTTTTATCTGTGGACAGACCATCAAAGAGACTCCTTTGTCAAACTTACTACCAAAACTATGGAGAGAGGAAAAAGGAAAGAAAAGGGGAGTTAGACCCATATCACTTTGGCTCGAACTCACGCTCCCTCCTCTCTGTGTCTGTCTCGCTCTCTCTCTCTCTCTCTCTCTCTCTCTCTCTCTCTCTCAATTTGACATGGACCTATCAAAGTTTGAATAATACTAACTAAGCAAAGCAAATACAGCCACTTTGAAGCGTAAAAGACTGGATCCGTTTTGTATCAGCTATTGGTATTTCAAAACAGTTCTAAGTCAGCACAAAACTTGCTTAACATGGCCACCCACCTTATGTGTCTAATTTTCAGCTAATGTGTCGAAAGTTTTTCTGATGGTCTCTTTTATATTTTACAATGGGGCTTCTAAAAGCACCATTTGTGCGACTGCCATAATTTTGTTCCTACAACATATGATTTATGACTTTGTTTTGAATTTACAGGAAGGATCTAGATCTACATGGCTAACTAATCCAAATAGGTCTATTCCCAGGTCTATATAAAATAAATAGCCGGTCATTGGCTACCTGAATAGCTCTTTGCGTCGTTTTTAGATAGACTAGACTTTCTAGATACTTTCGCAAGTTCTTCAAACTCAGAATAGGTTGAAAACTTTCTCGTTGGTTCTTGTCTTGTTTTACATCTACCGGCACTGACTCATTATTTATCATAAAGTTTATGAAATTCAATTCATATTGCAAGAGCGATGATTAGGCAGACAAACATACACACAGCAACGGCGTTCTGCTATGCGACTTTTTAAAAATTTCAGGCTAACATTTATAGATTATTGAATTAAATCGTCACGGCAATGTACGAATAGGTTTAGTGCGGAATTTCCGGCCCTCTCGTTTCCAATGAAAACAACATGGCGGCCGCAACTGATGGAAACCGCCGAGAGCCCTATGTTGGCGAAAAAAGGAAATTCTTACGAGATGGTATGCTAACTTCATTTTCTTCTTTTGTTTCAGTTGCCTAATTAAAACTTGTTTCAAATCAACTGGATGGCAAGGATATCACTCGGAATCTAGCTCAGAACCAAAGCACATTTATAACTACTTTCGTCTATTACAGCTTAGAAACTAGCCTACATCTAGATCTGGTTTAGATTCTTGCATTCTACAACTCCATTGTAGGCTTAGGCTACTAGGTCTAGTGATCCGGGTTCAATATGAAATAGGTCTCAATCTTAATTTAAATAATTCTAGTGTAGGCCTATTCTGGCTGTGTTATTTGTTTGCCTACTACACTCAGTCTAATACAAGAATGGTACCTACAAGAATATATATAGGCTAGCCTATCCATTGGTAAAGGCCCTTGGTCTGTTTATGATCTTGAGGTTTTCAATCCCGACCACCTTGCGAGGATTGAAGAACTGGTTTTAGGTGGAATCTAGATGCTTTTTTGTTTGTTCCCACCCCAATACTCTATGAGATAAAAAGATAGCACAAATACATTTATAGATCTAACGGTATATCATGGTTTTAAATCAGGACATTCAAATTTTTAAGCATCCACGGTAACCAATAATGTTATAATCATCTTTAATGAAAGGTTTCCGTCTAGAATCTAGGCTTTACATTTTTCTAATTCTAGAACTAGAAGTATCAAATATTTTTAGTTGGACTATCTAGTATAAGGGCTAAAGCAACGGGTGGGAACAAACGAAAAAGCCCCGAAGTTGGTACTGTATATGCAGCCCCTGAGGAGTCTGTCTATCAATGCTGTTTTTGAAGATAATATTAATAAAGCTAGATTAGTTTTTGTTCTTTGTGGGAAACTATACTGTTCCATGTATTTGTGATCTTAAAGCCCAATAATTTTTTTCTTATACATGTATTAAGGTGGTAGGCCTGTTTAGTGAATTTTTAACAGTGACACCTTGTTTCAGTTTCACAGCCAAACAGACTATGGTAATCCACAGATTCATTCACATGAACACTATATGATCCATTAGTGAACTTATAGACCTGTATTAGATCACCGCTAAGTCACTTATGTACACATGAGACTTGAAAGATCAAGAGCTTTCAGTTTATCTTCATAACAGAAGTTTTTTATGTTTCAAGCAGTTTAGTGGTCCTGCACTGTATATTTTCTAACATTAAGGCACCAATTTTGTTGATTGGCGACCAAAGGCAGTTACCAATTAAGGTGTGGTCTTACTAGACTTTAGTACAGTGAATTGAATGACATTTTATCAATGTCATCGGGGACCTTTGAATGGGGCCCACTTGTCTATTGACCTTTTTTGTTATTTTGTCACAAGGTTCATTACACTTCAATTTGGTATCGTCATGATGGTCCAAGTCTTTCTTACACAATTCGGCTAATCCAGAACTCTCTCTTTTATTCTCTCATTCTAATGGACACTGATCGTTAAAAAAAACAGCTATAAAACTGATTACAGGGTAAACAACAGTGATTTTGAAATATTCCTCTTTATATTTTTCAAAATAGTGTATTTTTTCAATTTTGTCCCCTTTGCACAGTATTTAAATGTTTGTTAGACATGTTTTCCTAAGGTTTTGTTTTCACAAATATAATATCAAAAGTAGGCCCTAGACTATCATTGTTGTATGCCCAGCATTCTGTAATCTGATCAATGATAGACCAAGCGCAGTGGGCAAATTACTTACGCACCTTGAATACTCCTTTTTTATAAGATACCATTTAAAGACTGATATAAGAAAAGATGTATTTAAAAACTTATTCAAGCTCTAGTGTCTAGCTGGTTAGAATTTAATATCTTAAACCGTTACGCTGTTGGATTGTGAACAAGTTTAAGTGGATTTTCTAACCAACGGTTGGTGAAGGGATAAGGCTGGCAAGGTTTATATCAGTTAAAAGCAATTTATGAAACTCACTATAACTTTTGAAGTAGAATTCAAAATATAGAACCTGTTTGACAACTGGGTACATCCAATAATTCAAAAGACTGTCTTAGAATAAGTTGAAAATTGTTACCACCAAGGAATCTTATTTATGAGTAGCTGTTTGTAGTTATCTTCACAACTTGCAGCTCTGACTCAAATTAAGCAGGGGTTCACCATTTTATTTGTCCTCTACATAGGGCCGACATAGCATAGCGAAATGAAGTAAAATGATGGTAAATTTTTTTCTTCAGCTTTGACTCTACAAAAAAAAATTAAATAACCTATCCTTTTTTTTCACAATGAAAATCCAAGTCTAGTGTTGCATCAATATTTGTACTTTTGCATACTTATGTACAGCTTTTAACGGTCGTTTCAGCTTACTTGATCAGCAATCGGTCTCGAGAATGGGAGAGCTCTAGCCCGTAATTGACCAAAATGTTTGTCTAATATGAAAACGAGTTGTCATGTAAATCAACTGGTTTACAAGACCTAGATAGATGTAATTAAATTCATAGGAAGTAACAATAAAAGTTTGTGAATAAATATTTTTGGTGCATTTGTCCCCTGGACTCCTCTCCTCATGTTGCATTCTTCTGACTTTATCATTGTGTGATTCCTATCTAGGTTTGGAATTGCAGATCTATGTCTAAATGTGACACTGTTCATATAATTGGTTAGGTTTAGAGGTGCCATCTGTAAAGGCACATAAACTTTTTGAGGTCCATAATTTAATACTTTACGGGTTCTTTTGTTTCAAAAGCTATGAAGCCTTTGTCAAAGGAAAATCCCTGTTTGATGCAGTATAATGATAAAAAAAAAACTAGAAAGAAACGACCTAGCTACACATCAAGTCGTGAAGAGCATTGAAATAGGAAACATGTCTGGCAGCCAGTCCACATGAGTGGAATGTCGCAGGATTTATTTTAAGAATATGCCTTTTTAAATGAGAATTATTACTTGTTTTCTCTTTATTTTAAATCAAAAGAAATTCTAATAGTTCTCAATGAAATTCGGATAATTTCATACACTTTTTAACATTTGGAAGCTAAGGAAAGCAAATTGTTTTTGACAGGTCTTCTGGATGGCAGTCAGCATCTTCACACGGTCATCTTGTGTTTTGATTGGAAAAAAAAATGAAAACAGATTGAAAAATTTGACAATTTGGGCAGTGCATATTTTAGAAATTTGTTGCACATTTCATGAGCACCAGGTGTACGTTCGATTTTGGTCTTGCATTCTATCCAAATGAGTCTTAAGTCACAAGGCCTAGTTTTGGGTATTGACACTGAAACCATTTCTGAACAGTTTTCACACCCGACTCATGTTGAAATTTCAATTTTTATGCGTCTGATTTTCATTGGTATGATTGTTAGTTAAAATTCAGTGCTTTTTTCCTCAAAATTATTTGATGTCGTTGGTATTTTTCTCTCCGATCTTTGATTTTATTTAAGTGTTGAATGATTATTTTTTGTGCTGATTTTGAGCTAAGTGCATGTTTTACCTCCTTGTGTTGAACTTTTTAAGGTTCTAATTACTTCTTGTTAAGTATATTTAAGGCTTTCAAGTTTCCTCCATGCTTTGAAGTGCTGACGATGTCTTTGAGTTTGTCAAGCTGGTTCATTCTCCAGTTCCTTGGCTTTTGCTTGATTTTAGAGAACTTTTTCGTTTTTTTTTAGGTTTTGGGATTTTATTTTGCGTCTTTACAATAAAGAATGATAAAAGCCTTAAGACTATTGGTCGAAGCAGCAGAAAACAGTTCCCGTTTGATTTGTTGAAGAAAAAGTATCTCTAATCCTAGGAAATTCACTTTGCTGAAGTTCGAGTAGTTCTACGTTTGGTTTGTTGTTCCTCAAAAGCAGGCAAATTGGAAAGAGATGTAAAAGCTAGGAGAAAAGCATATGGGAATCATGACCTAGGTGTCTTTTCTGAAGACTCTTTGTTATCCAGCTCCCAATGAGTGTCTTACTACTATACAATGATTTTCTTAATACATGTATGTGCTTTGCACGCCCTGTTCATCAGATCTGGATGCCTCAGCGAACTCTGTGATCTGTATACTGCATAGGCCTACATGTAGTGTAATATTCAGTGAGCTCGGTCTTGTGCGAAGAATCTCATGCTTGTTTGGAAGGATCAGCGCTATTGTGGTTGGCCGCTATCTGAGAGGTCTTGGATCGATCCTCAGTCCGGGCAAAATTTTATTTGCTCCCCTGTGCTCATCCAGCACTTGATGTGTACCGAGGTCTCTACAGACTCGGTGAAAGTAGGCTAATGGCGGCAAGGAAAGCAATGGCGAACTTCCTCATTATGCCGTGTGCCTGAAAGATAAGGACCCTGCCCCTTGTTCCCTTACCGTCGTCTCGGGTATGGGAAACTTCACTTGACTTTTCGGTTTAAATGGTACATGTACAGTAACTGCGTAGAGGCTCGGGAAAGATCTTTGTGGAGAATTATTGCTATTGTGTTCGTTATCAGGTATTTTCTCGTTTCTTCTCAATATGAACCCCAATAAGCGTCAGCGACTTTCATCTAGGTGTGTGGATAGTTGTCTTCCGTTGCAAATTTTATACAGTGAGTCGTTGGGTATTTATTTTGAGAAGTAGATGTTTAAGCCTGAACGCAGCTGTGTTCTCAGAAATGCGTCTAGTATGGTGTTTCGTCTACAAAATATGATAGAGAAAAAGAGTTATATCATTCATTTTTTACCTACGGCATATTACAATATATTAGTTTAAGACTGCCTGTAAAAAATCTTAAGTTCTTTTTCCCCCCAGTAAATTTGCTCCTTATTTTATAGAGGCTCCATAATTACATGAAGCCCAGATTATGGATTTCGTAACGATAAAAGCCTTGTTGAGTGAGGGAAAAAAACTTTACCTGAGAAAGAAAGAAAGAAAGAAAAAACCCAACATACACAGCTTGGCATATAAGAATTTGTTAATGTGCACGTCATCTATAATATATATAATATGCCCAATCTTGTAGATTACTGAAAAGCACTTAAACTTAAAGAAAGCAAAAACTTGACAGAATAACCATGAGAACACATTTTATGAAAATAAATATGAAGCAAACATTGCAAATACTATTTAAAAAGCTAACAAAATAATGGCAGAAAATTACCATTAAAAAGAAAGAAAGAAAGAAAAGAAAAAAAGTCCCATCAGGTTTATAAACAATATTTCTAATTTACAAAAAATCGTTCTGAATATTTAATTAATGGAATCTGTTGTTTTTTTGGGAACGGTGTTTAGTAAAGCAACCACTATGTACATAAATCCGTCAACATGAAGTGTGAAGGCTTGCTGGTAAACTGTTTCCAAATCTTTCTTTTTTATAGTAGGAAAATGGTGAGTTAAGACTAAAAGGTTGTCCTTATATCTCTCTTGATTAAACACTGATAGTTTCCCACATTGAAAAGAAGTTTATTGTAAAAACACCCCACAGTCCATCTACAGTGACTCATCCATATAATAGAATCTGGTATTAAATTCTATCAGCTATGTGAAGCAGAACTTGTGCCATAAGTGATTCAATTTGTATGGATTTGAAACTTTTCCAGCTAGTTTTTTTTAATATTGCGATAATTGGGTTCGAGAAAATTTAAAGCTCTTTTTAAGGCCTAGAGGACTTTAATTTTTTTTCGTGTCGAGCTGATATTTGGCGGGTTAATAAAAACAAAACAAACAAAAGCGAAATATCAACGAAGCTGTTGATAAGTGCAACATTATCAGAAACTCTGGGTGGACATAATTCAATTTAGTTTTGCCTCCACTAACCTTTCATATTAAAGGAAAAGAAACCATAACACAATTGAAGTGCGGAATTCAAGGCACATAAAAACATGGGTTTTTTATTTTCGAATTTTAATCACTGATAATGTAATTATTGTCGTAAATGGCACCTACACCTTTAACGCTGTATCCTTTTAATTTTCAGGTTATGGGACGTATGTTTTTGAAAATCCATTTTTTCGATATGAAGGAGAATGGATGAAAGGAAAAAAGCATGGTAAGAAAGTATTTAATTTGTATCAAGAAAGATTTATTCATATTTAAAGCAACAAAACTCTGAAACCAGAGAACAGCGCAGCCAGATTGATTATTAAAAAAAAGCAATATCCAATTACACCTGTCTGAAAGAAATGTACCTGCTTCTTGTAAAAGATTGAAACTGTCTTGAAACTTGTATTTCTTTCTTTGAACGCTTGAATAGTTCTACTTCAATCTGCTTGTTAAGATTTAGTCCACGAATATAAGCCAGACATAAGTTTAACATTTATTTCTAATACAACCTTATTTGTAGTTTCATATAAACACTACAAATCTTTTTTTCCTGAAAGATCATTTGCATTTTTAGCCTTCTTTACCATGTACCTATGGAGCAGGACAAAATCAATCAATTGTTTTAAGTGACAATTCGTACATACAATATTCTGTATGAACAGGCCAATTCTTCTGATCGCATTTTCTTTTTTTTCTTGCAGCTTGAAAAAAACTTGACAAAATTAATTGTGTCCATATTAACGATAGTCGAGAGGAATCCCGGAGATAAAAAAAA
>BMAT01008308.1:826064-838887 GCA_019649035.1 Elysia marginata | reverse complement strand
GAACATGCACAAGAAGTATAATGCCATCTCGCTCACTATATATCATGCACAAGAAGTAGAATGCCATTTTTTCAAGCTATGAACACGCACAAGTAGAATGCCTTTTCGTTGACAATATGATCATTTACAGGAAGTAGAATGTCATTTCGCTCATTATAATTATGGACATTTACCAGAAAGTGAATGCCATTTCCCTCACTGTTATGTATAAGAAATATAATGCTATTTCGTACGCTATGTAAACACACGGAGGAAATAGAATGCCATTTGATTTTCGTGAGGAAAGTGATCAAGCCAAAACCTTTAACTTTGGATAGGCAGATGTTGTTTTGAAATAGAGCACTTGTATACAGTCAGACTCGTTTTCAAGATCACCAGGTCTAAAATGAGTACAGTAACGCATTGCCACCAGACCCCAATGCTATTACAAGTAATAACAATTTCGCTGTATTGGAATAATTTTTTTCTCTAGTCTATGATTTTACGATTGACTCAAAACTAGCCATAAAAACCTGAAACCCCTAAAGTGCATAAACGGACGTTTTTTTGTGCAAATGTCCAAGGTTTCAGTTGTCGTAATCGTGCCTTAACTTATCAGTTACATTCAAACTTTTATTTGTTATTAACGCATTAGTCTGTTGTGTTAAAACGCCGGTACATAAATTTTTCAAGCTAAGCGACGCTAGAAATATTGAAGCAGTTGTATATATTTGTCCCAACAGATTTTTTGTAAATATGTTTTTAATTGAATCTTTCTTTATGAGTTTTTATAAACCAACGTAACTATTGTTTGAAGAATGTTTAAATTGACTTTCCTACCCTTGTTTGTTTTCTTTATCTCTCTTTCATAGAATATTTACTGAGCAAACACAAAACACCCTAGAAAACGATTAAATATATCTCCTAAGCCCCCTTCCCCCAATAAAAACAAGAATAAAATAACAACAGCAACAACAATAAACCAGAAACAAAACAAACAAAAAAAAAACAACAAAAAAAAAAACAACCAAAAAAACAAACAAACAAACAACAAAAAAACAAAAAAAACTAGAATGCATAAGATTTACAATTATCCCACTCGTCCCGAGCTCCCCCGCCCCCACATTACCTAGCCTGCCTTTTGTTTTCTCTCATTTATACAACATTCTAACGTCGATACAACAAGAACGATTTCGTAATGTTCCCTTGTATAAGGCATACAGGATGTGAGCACACCAACTTACTATTGCCTGACTAGTTAAGATACCTCAAAGAAAAGTTGCCATCTAGAACTATGAAGTTAGAGCTACGACCGCGATTGACATTTTCCATCTTGTTATAAAACTAATGATATTTTTGCATGAGAAAAACACCTCAAGCCTACTAACAAGACTAGTCGCGATTGTAGTTTACTCGCAATGTTACTCTTCTGCTTTTAAAGCTTTGTTTCATTTTTAGAGAGCTTCTTCTGGCTACCAAAAGAGATGCGATTTAATGCAAACGCTTTATCTCTGATTTAACCTCTTTCGGTTTGTTTCCTCTTTTGTTTCTGAGGGAAGACTCATGTCGACATGTCGTAAGTCTTCTGTGACTGATTAGAATAAACAATTATTAAAGATCAGGGTAGATAAGAATCAACAATTGTTGAAGATCAGGGTAGATTAGAATAAACAATTGTTAAAGATCAGGGTAGATTATCCGGTACGCATTACAAACGAATCGATAAAAATACAATAAATTAAAGAAAATGTTAATAAGTCATACACAATGTGTATTCAGATAAACCTATGAAATTAAACCTAGACTTTTTTTACGTCGAGTGTATAGTTTGGTTTCCATTATTGCGAATAAAATTTGTACAAAGTTTTAGGTGAGTAATTTCATTTCTTTAGAACACCATGCTTCTCACCTAAATCTACGTCACAACCTGGGAAACACGATCTCTTTCGCATTCCTTCTTGCAGGCTGCACATTTCTTTGTGTGGCTCGATAGGAAAATACCAAGCAGCTTTAAAAGAAACCCTCTTAGACCACTTTCGGTACTCAAAGCCGCACCAATTGGTACATTTAGGTCAAAACCATAGAGCTAAATAAAACCTTGCTATCCGAAGCTTGCTTACCTTTCCCCTTGTACCCAGATACAATGGGATTTCAGGCTTTCAGTAAAAGCATTCGGCATGTTTGTAAAATTCTATGTGCTCTGAAATGAAGTTTATTAAGGTTTTAATCTTTTCCATTTTATCTATGTATATTCAACTCGTCAAACCAATCTTTGACTTCTCCTTGAAAAAGCAGCTTAAAACTATTAACACAAATTTATGTCATGCTTTGTTACTTACATTTGAAACCAGAACAGTTGTTTATTGGTAATGAAAATTCTGTAGATTTTAGATTTGCTTGAAATGTCCACTGATTTGCTTCCTGTCAGGCTTCCGCTCAGAACAATGAGCTTTTTAACAATACCCTTGCAAACTGAGTATAATCATGGCGCTTTTCGTCATAACTATAAAAAAATATGTTATTGTCTTATCTCTCCCATGCAAAGATCTAGATGGAATGTTATTTTTAAAATCTTTTTATAGGAAGTTTTGAATCAAATGTAACAGCGACACATTCAGAAATAGCAGCAGCAATATCATCACCAACATAGATGATAACAGCAATAAGAAACTACAACACAACTTGACTCAATCCTTACTTCAACAGCAGCATTTAAACAAAGCCTGAAAACGTTTAGTACATTTAGCTCACAGCGATTTCTTGTTCTTATCTTCCTCGGCGGCATCTGCAGCAACGGAGACCGCTACGAGGGCTACTGGATGCTGGACCAACGCAACGGGCACGGCGACCTGTGGTGTGCTGATGGCTCGCATTACTGCGTGAGTTGAGCTTGTGCTTGCTACGTACAGTTTTAAAGAGATTCAAGCTAAACAAAATGATTTAGAGTAATATTAAAGATGACGGAAGGAAAACAAAATTAGCAAAAGACTTAACAACTGTGAGAGATTAAAAAAAAAATGTAAATAGTCAGGAGATATCTTAAGGCCAACGTACATGTAGTAACATTATAAGTATGAAAGGATTAAATTATATTTATTATAAGCTTTAGAGGAAATATAACAAACACATTTTTGTTCTCAATGAAATATCTTAATTCCCTACTTACCATCAGTTATAATCACAAAATCATAAACGAGTTTTCGTAATTTTCTTTAAGGTATAGACAAGAAGTGAAATAAAAGTGGTATCATTGAAGTATTGTCTTTTTCTTTCTCTCTTGCCTTCTACTGCCGTTGCATGTTTGCATGTAACTAAAAAAGCTAGATAAAGCATTCTAGGAATGCCATGTTTCTGCAGGGCAATTTCGCAAACGACATGTTCCACGGAGCTGGTGTCATGACGCATGCGTCAGGAATAGTGTATCGTGGCGACTGGATTAATGGTTTCCCAATTACTATGGCAACGAAGATTGTATTGCTGGATGTACCAGAATCTCCAATGATAATCAGACAAGGGCAACCGTTCAGCATTCGGGTTGAGTGTCGTAACGATGAGGATGAACTAGTAGAAGGTGAGATTTCTCGAGTGCTGCAATGCGACAGCTTAGATTTTTAGAGATTTTCTGCTTAAAGTTGATCTATATTATTCAGCAAGTGGCTCATTGTATAAACTTTTATAGCTTACACTGCACACATTTTTTCAACATGTCAGTATTACAAATACATATCAGTGAATGAGGAAAAAAGCTGCTAGTGATTGTGGGGTGGGACATTACTTCACTTTTGCAACAGTGAGGTTAAAACCATGGAATGTTTGATCGATTTGCTGTTTGATCTTTGGAGTACGTTATGGCATTGAAAATTTCGGCAAGGGAGACAAGATTTCTTGATTACTGCAATGGCAAGAAAAATGTCGCAGAAGATTTTGCAAGTTTTGCCAAGCCTAGTTGGAGAGGGTGAGGGAAATGAAAAAAATATGACTGTGAAGTAGAACATGTTTGCACCATATTGAGGAATAAAAAATTTTGGTTTAGTTTAAAGGCAGCTGCTAATAGGAATTTAAATGAGCAAATAGCAAGGTGCTTTATTTTTTCAGAAATGTGCGTGCACTCAGAACTGGAAACTGCAGGTTAACACAAAGTAATCATTGAAGGCTAGCTTAAAAAATATATATCCTCTTTGTTGATGTCTGGTGTTTACTGAAAGGATGATTTTCATGATTAAACTAAAAAGCTATAAGGAGACGAACACATGAATGCATGTAGTGCCATAACCTTTATAATCCTCCTTGTAACTGCTTCTAAAGAGCTATGAGAATCGAGATTTACAAACACCATTAAAAATTAAAATTTAAGACAATTGATCAACGCTTTTAGCCCTGGGTTTATTTACACGTTATTTGTCTGTTTGTTACACCCTTCTTATTTTGAAACTTCCAATTTTCTGTATCTTCTAACTGAATATTAAACTTAGTATTTTTACTGGTTTGCAATCCATTTTAAAGTCTGTATGTTTTTTTCAGACCAGGGTAGAGAGATCCAGGTGATGGCAGGCTTCAAGTACAGGGTACCCAAGCAAGGCTCTGCTCTCTTTGACATGATAGAGGATGTGGAGGACACACCTATACCTACACCTTTGTATGTGTAAAACTGTGGTCATACCCACATATCCTCTCTACTTGATATACACATCTTCCTTATCTCTCCTGCCTTCCCTTCTTCATATCCTCCTGTCTCATAAGACACACACATCGTTTTCTAAAAATTCAGCAAACCACGTTTTGTGAATTTGAGAAATGTTTTACTCTTTAGAGGACAATGAGTTACAAGTAAAAAGGCAATTGTGGAATAATCATAATTTGAAAAAATAAAAGTACACCAAAATTAAAACAATTTGACTTTAATTAATTGAACACAATTTTATTTGTATGGATGTAAAGCTTTTGAAAATGCACCAAAACACTATGTGTACAGAGTCTAAATCAGGCGTAGATTAACTTAGAAGACGTCAAATTATTTAAAGCACTTTAGCCATACCAAATCACTGGGCGTATAAGTTAAGTAGGGAATAAACTAAATAATATGCTTCTCAGAGATGGTGTTTTATAGGACATATCACACTAAAAGATGATAAGTTAGAGAGTTGTCCGATAATGAAATGCCCAGTAGATATTAAGGGCTAGGTTTGGAGGGACATGTTAATGATGCATGGAGATGGCAGTTGGAGGAACTTGAAAGGCTTGCTTATGGCTTTCATTTTTTTAAGGGTATATTCTAGGCCAGATGAAAAAGTCTGATATGCTTAATAAAAAGGCTTAGAAGCCAATGAGCTATGCATGGGAAAATATTTGGATTATTTACATTTTTCAAATTTGTACAAACAGATTTGATAGTTATTTTTTGTGCATCTTTTGGGATAATATCATGAAAAATACACAAGAATATTTGCTTCGCTTTTTTTTGCAAAAGGTATTATGTCATACCTCTCCTTATTTGACAGGTTTCCCTTTGACTTTCCAAATTTCTTTACATTTTGTCAATAACTTATTCTATTAATACATTAGGATGGACATTGTTTGTTGTTTTATTAACTCTCTAAAAATATACCATTTCACTTTTAATGCTGCTATGCTGAACAACATTTTCTCTGCCCATGCTATTTACCTGTACAGTGGATATGAGGTTGTTCCTTATCCGCTGACTGACCAGCTGGGAGAGGTTGCTGTACCGACTGCTGAAGATGATTCTAAGATGAGCACTATGGTCAGGGACGATGAAGGTATAGCAGGGAACAGAGGAGAGAAAGGATGAGAAAGAAAGACGACAGAGAGACAGTGAGAGAGAGAAAGAGAAAAGAAAGAGGGGCAGGTCGGCAGAGAGGATGAAAGTGAGATGGATAAGCAGAGAAAGTGGGAAAGAGAATTAGTTATACTTGCTAACTTAAACACCCATGAAAAATTGAAAGATAATCTGTTCCGGCCCTACCCCCTAAAAATGGCTGAATAATTTTAACATATCCAAAAGGATCGTCTTTGAAAAGAGTTTAAGAGAAACAACTTATCCACACCAAGTTAAAAGTACTTTTTTGAAATAGGAAATGGACACAATTTTTTAGATAACAAAAGGTAATGTTATAAAGGTGCTTAATCTTGTAAGTTATGAGCTGTTTCAATCTAAGTTTTGTAAAGAAACCCTACAGTGTAAAGAATGGTTTTGTTTGGTTTAGGAGAAGACAAGGGTGAGGAAGAGAATGAGGACGATGGACAGGAAGAACAGCCAGATGGTGGAGCCCTGCCTGCAGGAAGAGAAGTCACGGAGGAACTTGAGGCTGTGGCAAATGTCGCAGCTGGAATGGCTGCCCTCTTGACGGCAGGAGGGGATGAAGCAGGTGCAGACCTCACCCCACTTGCTGGACAGGAAGAGACAGTTGGTCTGGAGGGGGACCCGGCTGGTCAAGATGGCAGCAGACCTCCCACACCTGGAGACAGTGCAGCGGAGGATGCACCAGGTAAAAAGGCGGAATTTAACAAAATCGTATTCATTGTGTGATGTTTTTGTTCATCAACGGTATATAGACATTGACTGATACCTTGACGGTGAACAGTTTCCCCCTCATTCCACTAACCTAATTCCCTAAGTTTGTTTTTATTATGTTTCTGACTTCTTGTTTTTGTGTGTCTTTTCAAATTTTACAACCTAAAAAGGCGTTGGTATATAATCAGAAGATCGCCAAATTTAATAAAACAATAATAAAATAGAGGAACGTGAGCCATGTTTATATTTTAACACTTTATCAGTTGTGTTTGTTACATACTGCTTTTTGCAATCAGACAAGTCTCGGTCATAGATGTTTATTGATATATATGTGATAAATTAGTGATATTTGGAATTTTTCAAGAAAAGCCAAGTTAGAAGAACTGCTATCATTGAAACCTTTCATTTAAACAGTTTTTCACTCAGAGAACAATCACATAAAAAATAGCAACGTCAAAGGAAAAGGAAATATCTAACTGGAACATGTTTTATCTTGCAGATGGCACTGAAGAGAAAGCAGAAGAAGTGACACATCTACCACCACCAATGTGCAGCAAACCAACCCTTAATGGTGTGTGTGAGTGGGAGAATCTACAGCTGGCACCAGCACCCCCCATGTACCGGCCATTTGTGATCATGGAGGAGGAGGCTGGTCCCAAGAAAAAGTCCAAGGCTGCACAAATCAGGGAGAAGATTGGTGAGATTGAAATGCTATTAAGTTTTTTTAAACTCAATTTTTTAAAAGACAATCATTAAAAATTTAAATCTATAATCCATCTTCCTTTCTCGTTGTGTGTTTGTAGAAAAGGGACAGAGCATTTGAAGCAAATTTTGGGCACATAATCTACAAAATATTTTTACTACTTCTACCATAAAAGATTAATTTCCACAAGTTATTGGAAATGAGTATATTTGTATGTATTGGTCTAAATTTCAATTCCTTTTTTCCTCCTTGTCATTCTTGAAATTTCACAGAAGGTGAGTATCTGCAGATTGAAAGTAGCTGTATATTTATCTTATAGACGTTCTATACTAAGTGATCTTATAATCTTTACTGAATCTAACATTCATTTTCATACTTAAACTTAACTTCACTTAAACAGCTTTGGGACAAAAATTATCTAATCCAGATTTTTTTACATAAACACAATGTGTACACAAGTATAAAAAAAGTACACAAGTAATATGAAGTGGTCAAAGATTCCCTGTGGACCCCCTTGTTCTTCAGGCCTTAAGCTAATTTCTGTTCTCTGGGTTAGATCTAATAAGAAGTTACAAAGTCCCTCTAAATTGCAGGTGCTTTTGATAGCATTGCAACAGCTCTCAAATTCTGGGTGAAAAGACATTTACGTAAGGTATTAACCCAAGACTAAAAGTAGATTATTTTGTGCTAATCTATTTTTGAAATGTGCTTAGGGTTGTCTTAAAAACGTAAACATTCAGGAGAAAGGGTTTAAAGTTTTTTTAAAAAGCCTTCAAAACGAAATCATTTGAAACATTTTTTTCTGACTGGTACAACAATAAGAGTATTTCTTAAGTAGTTCTACTAAATCTCCAAATTATTTATCTCAAACTTGGAGAGGCATAAAAACGTAAAATGTCTAGTATCGAGACCATTCAAACCAATGTGTTCGTTTTTAACATCTACATGGAGAAATTGTTTAGCTTTTCTTCTTTCACATAATGTGGACATAGATGAGAAAATTGTGTGGACTTCGTACATTTCACTGTATTAACTAATGGTCGTTCATGATGTTCTGGGGCCTGGGATGACTATAGCTACCTGATGGGATAGTAAGACTGCCAACTGTTATTGTGATTGTCGTAAAAAACTACCATTCCTTCTTGGTTGTATGTAATCATTTCATTATACATATACTCTAATAGGACTATTACTTCAGGCTAGTGCTAGTGAGATAGATATAGAGTTGATACTGTGTTTGGCAGTTAGTCATGTCTAGCTGTATCTTCCTTGGCTACCAACTTTATTTTGTCTCCACTGTTATGAGGGAAAAATTGCTGTTCAACAAACAGTTTTCAGTGTTAATTAAAAAAAAAACTCGTTGAATCTGCTTGTATATATATAAATATGGATGTTCATTAGGTAATTTTTTAACCAAACCTGGCCAAGTCAATCGGCTACTGAATCTTCCAAATTTCAACGTGACTGTTGTAATGCTAATAGTGCAATGTTTTATGGTTTAACATGAGAATTGCACTTTATTTGACAAGCAGCCTCTTTCCTCAAAAGTCAGAAGAACTACACAGCCACCAAAGCAGGGATCATCGTAAGCCTTACAATATGGGCCAAGCTGTGAGGTGACGCAGAGAAGAGATATTGACATTGTTGAGAAGCTCTTAAAAGTCCATTAGAATGGTGACAAAATTATTTTGATTATGTTTCAAGTTATCGCGTTGATAAGAGCGTCGACGAGTTTGGCCCAAACAAAATAAGTTGAGAGAAACCATGATAGATGTCTTATTTCTGGATCTAAACTGCTTCAATCCATTATCAAGAAGCTGTTGTTTCAATAAATCAATCGTTTTAAATAAATAAGAGGTAAAAATGTTGAGCTATAACTTTGAGCAGAGACCATTATGGTGATGTACAAGCTTCATATAAGATGACCTTCATTGCTAGATCACGAGCACTAACTCTTGTGGGCTTACTTTTAAATCATTTAAAAATTAAAAAAATTATATAACGTAGATGTAAAATTATGTTTTCTTGAATTGATACTTTTTTTTCGAATCTTCATGCAGTACATCAAAAATTATCTTGTGGAGTTGCCCCGCCTTAAAACGACCGTAGATTCCTTTTTTTAGCAAGATCTACTGTAGTATTGGCGCTAGAGCCACGGGCATCCTACCTGCACTGCCTTGACTTACTTTTTGGCCAAATCACATGTGCTTGGCTTTCCAGATCAAGAAACGCATGAAGAAACAGAGATGTTAAATGTAGCGGAAGCAGAGCAGAATGAGACACAAGAAGACCTCCGTGCTAGTGGAGGAAGAAAATCCATAAAAGGGCAGAAAGGATCAGAAGAAAAGATTGAACGCCATGAAAATGCAGAAGAAACTCGAGAAAAACTCCGTGGAACTATCGAGACGTTGCTGGAAAATTTTGATGGCTCTTCCAGCGGACCAGATATGGATTATGGTGCAATTCAAATATTGATTAACTACTTTAACACGTTGAAATGTTCAATTCAGTTTCTATTTCCATGGTTGTTGAGCGTTTGACTCAAGGTTTCGTGGATTTAGATTTTTATAATGTCGAAATCATATTGATGTTCCAAATTCGTGTTTTTAAACTCTGAATGTTTCTAGTCAAGAACCCACGATCACGACCAGTCACATTCAAGATTTACATTAGCTACTAAGTAAGTAGGCCCTACATTCAGAACTAGCCTACCTACTGAAAATTCCAGTGAACAATATGCGAGGTTTGTTCCAAAAGTAACTTTCTTTTCTTTGTCAATTCTACAATTCTCAACAGATATGTTTAAAAATGCACACATGTACTGAATCACATCTTTAAAAAAAGTTTTTAAAATTTCAAGTCATCATAACCAACGAATAAAATTTGATAGCTATTTGTTTAGCCTTTACGACAAGATTTTTTGTAGCAAAATAGATGTCTCATATTTGATCGAATTATGTTTCTGATGATTTGTGGGATTGAGTGGATGGGGAAGGGTATTCATAAAGTGAATGCAATCATTTTTGGACAGGATATCCTCTGAAAATGAGGCCTAGACCTTTTTTTAAATTAAATATAAAGTTGAAAAGGCAATCAGCTGATTGGTTGTGGTCAGTTGCATAATGTTCAACAATAGTTTGTCAAAATATCGAAGCGTTGAATGCTCATTTGCATAATGATTTTTAAACTAATAGCATTGTTTGCATGAAGAAATTTTGCCGGTTTTGATGTAAATGAAAACCAAACATTTAAGGGCTATTCAGGACAAACTGAGGCCTTGCATTTGGAAAAAGCGCCTTGAATGACGATTTGGCTTTTCACCAAGACAAAGGCCCTGCGCACACATACATTTGACAAAGATTTGACACTCTTACAGCTGAAAATCATTTGTTCACCCTCGAATTTGTGCTTATCTGGGACCAGCTTGGAGTTATCTTTTTCATCCATATGAATAATTATTTCCTGTGACAACCTTTTGAATCTGACGGAGAGATTGTTTAGTCACAAGGGTCGATTCAAAAGAGCTGGATAAAGTGACCTATAACCTAAAGTCACCTATAAGGTGAGACAGTCGGTTGACAGTAGACTCCATCTATTGCAAAAATGCTGGGAAACAGTGATGATTTTGCAAAGAAGCTAACACGATAAAGTCACTTTGATCCAAACTTGATGGTGCTGCCATTTATTGTTTTTTGAGATATAACTATAAGAAATTTATTTATGGAACATACTTCGTTCCTGAGATTTAATAATCTTTTGCAACTTTATACTAACCATTTTTCTCAAGTTCACAAACTTAAAGCATAATCAATTTCAAATCTGAAGGTATAACATTGTAAATGTGATTTTATAATTTACAGTTTAAGTACATTGTGTTAAGCTCCTAAAATGGATGCTCTCTAGACTCGTATAAAATAAAGTACTCTTTATTTATGTCTTTTTGCAACTAGAATGTGAATTGTTGTACTGCATAATTAAGGTTTCGTGGTTTCTTTTGTTATTTATTTTTTATTGATCAAACGGGATCCAAGTTTGTATTTTTAAATGTTCATTACATTTATTGATTGGAACATTAAAATAATTTTTCTATGTTACTACTTGTTTAATATCTGTTGCTCTTTAAAGTTGATCTAAAAAGACATTTTCAGCGTTTATATTATACTATATACGGTTCTAAATTAAAAGTAGGCTCCCTTAGAATTTCTGGGTTCCATCTTCAAATTTAGGCGAAATTGAGTTGCACACATCAGGCTACTTCTATAACAGTTTTCTATGTTGTGTTTACCCTTCCTCATACGTCTCAGGTCGTACTACTACTACTACTACTACTACTACTACTACTACTACTACTACTACTACTACTACTACTACTACTACTACGTAACTACTACTACTACTGCTGCTGCTGCCGCTGCTGCTCCTCCTCCTCCTCCCCCTACTGCTGCTGCTACTACTATACTATTACTACTGCTGCTGCTGCTACTACTATACTACTACTACTACTACTGCTGCTGCTGCTGCTGCTCCTCCTCCTACTACTACTACTGCTGCTGCTACTACTGTACTACTACTACTGCTGCTGCTGCTACTACTACTATACTACTACTACTACTACTACTGCTGCTGCTGCTGCTGCTCCTCCTCCTACTACTACTACTGCTGCTGCTACTACTGTACTACTACTACTGCTGCTGCTGCTACTACTACTATACTACTACTACTACTACTACTACTACTACTACTTCTACTACTACTGCTGCTCCTACTACTACCAACTACATGTAACTAATGTGTACTCACTATTTTAATATTTCTTCAAACTCAAAGTGATTCGGAGAGTTTTTTTTACCTCTGAAAAGGTATTGGTGAAAAACGGCCACGACAAATTTTTCTTTATAAAATATATGGGTCGAAAATGACCCAAGACGTACAATGTCTGTGTGTAAATATCGATGTAAGGGGAAGGTTTAGAATTGGGGCGATCTTGTCTTTCTTGATGTGGTTTTTGACATTTAAAAAACATTTTTTAGAGTAGCAGAATTGTGTAATTTTCAATTAAATTTTGAAGTCAACTTTCTCAAAACTATGCCTGTTGGAGATAAAACCTTTCTATTCTCGCGTGCTTTTGGTCTTTTAACCTAAAAGTAAATCAGTTAGATGTGTTTTGTTGTACCAAAACCGTTATGATGAGTTATGATAAGTCTCATTTCGAAACTTCATAAACCCAAGAAAAACATTGTACTACAACAATAGAGGACTCAAAACATACAGATTTAACCAGTCTCACATCTATTCTCATATCGTAGCTTTTGTCTTAACCAGTCTCACATCTAGTCTCATATCGTACCTTTTGTGTTAGCAAGTCTTACATATAGTCTCATATCGTATTTTATCTCTTAAGTAGCCTCACATCTAGTCTCATATCGTAGCTCATGTCCTAAATAGCCTCACATCTAGTCTCATATCGTACCTTTTGTCTTAACAAGTCTTACATATAGTCTCATATCGTAGCTTATGTCTTAAACAGTCTCACAACTAGTCTCATATCGTAGTTTATGTCTTAAATAGCCTCACATCTAGTCTCATACCGTACCTTTAGTCTTAACAAG
>BMAT01008308.1:805071-825980 GCA_019649035.1 Elysia marginata | reverse complement strand
GTCTCACATCTCGTCTCATATCGTAGCTTATGTCTTAACCAGTCTCACATCTAGTCTCATATCGTAGCTTATGTCTTAACCAGTCTCACATCTAGTCTCATATCGTAGCTTATGTCTTAAATAGTATCCCATCTAGTCTCATATCGTAGCTTATGTCTTAAATACCGGTAGTCCCACATCTAGTCTCATATCGTAGCTTATGTCTTAAATAGTCTCACATCTAGTCTCATATGGTAGCTTATGTCGTGCGGTCGGTCCATATGAGTCGATATCTCACATGCTAATATGACAAAATGCCTGATACAAATTTTCTTTCTCATAATGATAATAATAAAAATAATAATACGAATAAAGATAATAATAATAATTATTATTATAATAATAACAACAACAACAACAACAACAACAATAATAATAATAATTATTATTATTGTAGTAATAGCAACTATTTACTGAGCCCTTTTCCATAAAGACTCAAAGAGTTTTACAACATTAGAAATAGACATTGTAAATATCTACCAGCAATAATTTTTTCCTCTTTTTCTCTATATTGTTCATTATGTATCTTGGTCCAATCATTTCTTAAACCATTGGTGGCATTTTTCTTTCATTTTCTCCCATCACACATTTACCATGGGTTGCCTTGGTCAGAGAGGAAGAACTCTCAAAACCCGTCAGCGATGCAGAAGAATGTGGCTGAAGTAGAGAAACCTGCGGTGTCAGACGAAAAGATCGCCAGAACTGGTGAGGGATAGACTATGAGGTTGCTAGTGTGATCTGAAATATTGCTGTGACTTTTTGTTTCAAATCTAAGAAGGAAACATGATATGAAATATAAAAAAAAACGTTATATTATCATTACGGCATGATGGTTGCATCCTGGTAACAGTTTTAGATGACAGGTTTAAAATTCCTTAAGAATTAATTTTGTTTCACTTGAGTTTAAAGATTTAAGGACTTAAGGAGGGAATGAATTTTTTACAAGTTAATCTTAAGAGTCACAAAGAAAGAAATAGGTAGTAAATGATTCCATGTTAAGTTAAAGGAAAGATGGTATGAGCATGTATCTTGGTGCAACTACTAAAACCTAATCAAAATTTGTCTCATTCGGTGAGCTAGGTTTCTTCATGTCATTTGGAATTTTTAAATGCATGTATGTTTTGTGCTCCTGTCTTTGTCTGAATATTTAAAACTATTTTAATGCCAATTCAATATCAAATGAAACTTTATGTTCATTTTTAACACAGGTGAGTATGTACTGATAGTACAGGATGTGACGTCACCGCCCTTTATGGGGCGTAGACTAGAGCCAGCGTTCTTGTTGTTGAAACTGAAGAAACCCAAGAAGATCATCGTCAAAAAGCCCAAGTAAGCATCCTCTTCATGATCCATTACTGTTTGTCAATGTATGTACCCTACCTCCGCTGATTTTTCTTTACGGTTCTCTACTGTTTCATTACACACTTGCATGTCCACATGAGATGTCACTTTAAGTTCCTTTGATCGCTTGATGAAAATATTGTAAGAAGATAAAGACTATGCTGACTCGGACATATAATTTAACGATGAGACTTCGGACATGATTAGGGCATATTTAAAAAAAGTATTGCACAAAATACATTTAGATTCAGAGCCCTGATTGAAAAACTTAACCTTTTCAATTATTGTATGTTTAGCTGGATCCTACATTATTTCGTTATAGTAATAATAGTATCTATATAGTCGGATTTGTTGACAGTTTTACAACGCTATTGCTACGATAGGTTTCACCAGTTAAAAAAACTGCAAGAAGTCTGCAAAGCTTTAAATGAAAAAAAAAAGAATATGGGAAGCAAAATTGATTTTGAATTAAAAAAGTTGTGCACTAGTCAAAATAATTATATTTTCAACATCATACACACTCTTAACTTAGATACTTCGGAAAAAAAAATCTACTGCTTTAATTTAATTAAGTATCAGGTATATGTTGTTGAAAAAGGCAATTCTCGGTCATATCGATGGGGGTTGTCACCAGCTGTTTCACAAGGTTCCTGGTATCACAAATACTCTAGTCCTAATTATATACATAGCACTTTGTGACAATACGCACACTTATGATGTAGATATTTTTTTTACAGGTAAATCCAATATTTGGCTGGTTCAGAAAAATGTTAACATTTTCCTTTCTGAATTATCGTTCAAACAATATCATAATGTTACTACTTCCATATAAAACCAGTTAATCTTTTGCACCAGACAAATATACAAGAATGTATGTTCCTGTCAACTCTTTCCTACACACAGCACTCACTTCAGTATCGTTTCCCGATCTCTGTATGCCATATTTCTTTCTCACTTGTCTTCAAACTGATATGCTCTTATTTTTTCTTTATTATCTCAGTGGGTATAATATGTTGTAAAATCTTATTGAATGAGCGAGCAGCAATCTAAAAACATTAAATGTCCTAGTGTTTTTTTTATTGCATGGCATCCAATCAGTTAAAGTAATAGGTGTGATAATTTGAAAGTACCTTTTTGGCTAGTATTCAGAGCATTGGGGAAAATAGTGAATAAAATATATTAAATAACGTAAGACATTATGGGACGGTGTTGATGCGATTATGAAATGGTCTGCATCTGAGACATCCTGTGGCTCAACTTTTCTTGTCACATTTACTTTAAATGACGAAATAGATTTTTGGGAGGAATCTTGGAAAATGAATGACTAATGCTTCAGAGAAAACGTAGTGAGTGTAGTCAGTGGCGTCCTTGAATGAGCTGACGCGGATGATGCGGAAGTAGAACTCATTTGCGTTTCAAGTGTATTGTTCTACTTCAAGTACTTGTTCACTCGATTTTCAGTCCTTTTAAATGGCTCTTTTTTAAAAGGAATAGTCTGATACTTTCCTGGTTCTCGTAATGAGAAAAGTTACAAACTATGAACAAATGATAAGATTTCATCACCATTTATTATGCTGTTTTATTCGTTCCCGTTCATGCTATTTTCAAAGTTCTTTAACAATGTTATTAGAAAAGGGTTTTGATAAAAAATTTTTTTACATGGATAGTTGTATTTTTACGATTTAGCATATCGACGCATATACAACTAACATGGAAACAAAGGAAAGGGATAGTTTTATGAATTTAAAATCCACCATGGAGATTGAAATATATCTTAACAGCACTACAATGGTAGAGACAAAGATTTCATAGCGACTGAAGGAATTAAGCATAAATAGACCAGGACGCTGGAAAACACGGCAGTAAGTAAACAGCTTGGTATTTCACATTGTCGCAAACGATGAAGGTCCGTCACTGTGGCCTTCCGCTTGATTGTTTCTCAATAACACAGGCAATGCGCTGATTTACATACTATTTAATTTTAAAATCTTTCATAGGCTTAGATGGTGAGAGGAGATGTCGTTTTGTTTACATACAATAAAAAACCAATCCAACAAAAAATCAAAATGACAACAACCACAACAGCAAAAACAAACAACCAAAAAAAAACCAACAACCACCAAACAGTCAAAAGTACAAGTCTAATTGAGTCTACCTGTTTCCTTGGTCTTCAACACCTTAATGAAAGAAACAACAATAACATAGCATAACGATCTATAATCACATACTGTAAATTGATTTGACTTTAAGGGTGATTGCGTATCCATGGTGAGAACGTTATAACTTTTTATTTACCTCACCATATTTATATGACAATAAATTAATGTTCAATATTTTAACAAGATTGTAAACGGCTGTGGCAGTGCCTTGCGAAACTCGGCAGTAGCTAACCTTGATGTCATACTACAACTATGGTTTCTGCTGACTTCTGAAGGACTTAGGTTGAACCACCACACAAAACCCTGCTATAATGATGAAAACCTAGTATGAGCTTTGAAAGTTTTAAGTTCGCATTAACATGCCACCTCTTCTTGCGATTGCAGAAAGCGCACAGGCTTCCGTTGAGTTTGTGTAGGTGAAATGCCTCTGGTGGAGTATATACTGTACATTGCCAGTCCCTAGAGAGCTTCGATCTTCTTATCTTAACAAGCTTTCAGAAACAGAGAGCTTTCATCTTGTCTGTTTTTGCTGACTCCTACTGAGTTTTCTTTCTAGTTACAGCTAGATGCCAACTTACTCTACTTACAATAAGCTTCTCTCGACTTTTTGCCTAGAAAGTAATAAATTCTATAGACTCCCAGAAGATCGGCTTTATTTCCTATTTCTTTTATAATGATTATTTTCCCCCTTCCGTTTTGAACACCCCTCTTACTGTTAAGCTTTTTTTTTTTACAATACTATAAAACAAAACTTGCCAGGTAAGCTTTAACATGATCTATGCTTTCTGCCTATAATTTACGCACAGTGATTTATCTTTACTCATAGAGCATAACTTTAATTGAACATGCAACAAATTTTAGTGTCGAATACTTTAACATAACCTATGCTTTATGCCTACAATTTACGCATAATGATATAATTATGTTCACTCATAGAGCATAACTTTAATTTGACATGCAACAAATTTTAGTGTCGAATACTTACTCTTTTAACTGCATCAGCTGAGATAAATATGTGCAGATTGTCACCGAGGCTTCTTAACCCATGCTCAGTGGAAGGTTTCAGTCATGTCTGAACTACATTCAGCGTCGGCGAATACCAGTCTTGATAGATCCTGAATTCTCATTTCATAATGTGTGGGAACTTACGCAATGCTAGCGTGCGGTAGGCCTAACGTGACCTGTTTTAAGCTCTCACCCCCGCATACTCTCTAAAACCACATCGTGTATACGTACATAGTTGCATCTAAAAATAGAAACGAATCGAAATCTCCAGTCCTTATTTAGTTATCAGCTTAAGCAAAATATACATGCCAATAGTTATAATCATATATACCAAGTTGCGGACTAGAGACACAACTGATAAGAAAATCTAGTTCTAGTCGACGTTATTGTGTGGGATTGTCAAACACAAAATATGAGTTTTCTCCTCAAGCCATAAATTGCCTCTTAAAAAAACCTTTACTAACAATCAAGGGAGTTCATTAAGAAACATCCATTTCAAAATGAGAACGCCCTTCTTGTTTTGGAAAGTTCCCGCTATCAAAGACTACTAGCGACAAAAAATTTCAAATGAATCTATTAAAGACAGCATCATGCTTTGACTTTCATATGAACAGCTTTTTGATGGCCCCCGCGTTTATTAGTACCGGAAGCTAAAATTTCAGGGAACCTGAAGCCAATTGGACAGGTAGCTACCTACGAAATAAAGGTTTAATTGAGAGAAGGGGGTGGAAACTGATTATTAATCATACTTAGAAATCAGTCGCCCAATCACAGCACGAATCCTTTTAATGTGCTCTTGATCAGACTGCCTGAGTTCGTGCTAAGCCTACTCTTACTACATCGAACCATAATTCTGACACTCGTCGCATTGTGCATACGAGCTCATTTGTTTTATGCGACTGAATTCAGTTCAGACAAAAAAATCAACTCCACAAGAACTGCTGGCAAGACAATCATTGCAAATAGAATAAAGTTTATTTGTCCAATCATTTCGTTAGCAAGTTCGACAAACGTCACGTACTTATGACATGTATAAAACTGTTATATATACGTTATTTTCAGTTGTTTTCAGTCATTTCCGTTAAGAGAAAGCTCTTACAGATTCCACATATTTATGATCAATGCTTCTCATTTATATTTGACGGACAATATTAATGTAGACGTTGCCTTTAAGTGTTATTATATTTTCCCCTCATTTCTTCCTTGAAGCACGGCTGACAGGGAAAGGTGACTCACTATAATTTAGATTTATCGTCTCTCTTTTTTGTACACTCAACGTACGCAGCTTAAGCTTTCCCGGCTGGTCTCCGAAAAAGCTCTATCATAGCGCTCCCCTCTCTATGTTTCTTTTTTTACATTAGTTCATGCCATGCTCTGTTTCTTACTAACCTGCTTCAAGTTATCGTCTTTACTATTCTATTTATCATGATAATTTATATTAATAACATTAATTGCAATCCTAACAATAACAAAAGCAATGATGATGATATTGATCAGTATCATCATCATCATCATCATCATCATCATCATCATCATCATCAATTATTGTACGTTAAACTGGATTCTACATTGTTTTGTTATAGCATTAATACTCTCTATGTGGTCAGACTTCTTGACAGGTTTACTATGTTATTGTACCGACAAGTTTCACCACTTTAAATAGAATTCACAAAAATCCACGACTTTGTGATGACAGTCATCATAACTTTCAATGTTCACGACTACTGTCAAAAATACTAACATTGCTAATTTATTAACAATCTACACAATTTTTTCGTTCTTAACATCTAAATCACCTTAGTTGCATGATTTTATCCTAAAAAATATACAGCTTCTACTACCGAGACTACTTCTACTGCCCAACCACAACCACCTGGTCCTCCTCTTCCTCCTCCTCCTCCTCCTCCTCCTACTACTACTAATACTACCATCACCACTACAAATTCTTCTTCTTCTACTACAACTACAAGAACAACTACCACAACAACAACAACAACTACTACTACTGCTACTACTTCTACTACTACTACTACTACTACTACTACTACTACTACTACTACTACTACTGCTGCTGCTGCTGCTGCTTCTATTACTGCTACTTCTGTACAACCAATACCATTTCAACTACCAATACCCATTGATTAGGAGCTCAAAATGTTTTTTTATGCAAGACGCCCCTATACCCTTCACGTAGGCTTGAAGTTTACTTGAAGTCAATGAAAGTTTTTGTTCCGAAATTCCATTGCTAACATTGGCCCTCTCCTCATATACCTGAATCATAACCAACCAGTTACTGTGTCAGATCATAACCAACCAGTTACTGTGTCAGTTGACTGCTTCACAAGCATTATCTTTGTAGCTGGCCTCGCTTTTCTTTGCTACTTCTTCCACCTTTGCACTCTGACAAATTCGACATAGGGCCTGTACCAATTTTTTCCTTTTTTATGGTTTTATCTACCTCTACTATAGGCAACATAATTCATTTTTACTAAAGTAGTTATTATAATTATATAAATAATCATAATCAAAATAAATTGTTCAAGTTTCTTTCAATGCCGCATATCTAAAGTTTGCACCAATGTATAATGTTCGAAATTGTCATCTATGGAAACAAAATATAAATTACGATTTTTTTTCTATAAGCACTATGCAATGCTCATGTGTTCTTAGTAACGTCTATTATTAATATTACACAGTCGGGCTGTTCATATTTGTTGAACTTTTTACATTCTGTGGGATCAGTAATGTGTAGGAATGCTAAGAGTCCGTTAGTTCGTGACTTTGCTAATACTTTTCTAGAACTTTAACTTACTCTGCGATCGAAATAGCATATTAGTCCATGTGCCATTTCTTATCCTATTTTTAACAGTACAGTTGGTTTACGACTATTCCTTTCGTTTTTGGAGTGCTTTTCTTAAGCTTTATTTCCACGCTTTTAATATTTCCTTCCCTTTCTTTACTGTTTTATTTGTTTACATACATTTTGTCGTTCAAAACAATTTTCTATATCCCTTTTCTGTTGCACTCGTTTGTGAAAATTGCGCTGACTTACATTCACTAGATCACAAATTAGTAGCACATAAAAGTGAACAATTTTCGAAGCACGTTTTAATTTTAACATGCATTGCTAACGCAGATTACCACTATTAAGGTTTTCGTAGTTATAACCCTTCATAAAAGAGTGCATAAGTTAAAATCTAAAGAGGGCAGTCTGAAATGGAATTTTAACCCAATCAATAAAATAATTATTAACTGTTTCTTATGGAACTTGTATAGTATTTTGGGAAACTGTAATCAATCGGACCATTTATTAACCACTGCACTAAAAAGTAACAACAGAGTTATAACAACTGAATGGATTAAACCATAACAAACTGAGTGCACATATTTAATGCATCTTTGGATTTTTTGTGCACGTGATAACATTTAAAACAAAATAGGCCTAGAAATTTCAATGCTCATTTCGACATGTTACAACCTCTGACAGATACTATTTGCAACGTTTCAGGTGGGACACACAGAGACACATTTTGGCCGCCATGAGCCGCTCGGGCGGAAACGAAGCCTAATCAACTGGAGACAATTGCCACTTTTACATTTCTGTTAGGTGTCATCGATTTGTGGCCTATGTTCTGGTTCACAAATATTGGAATTCTTTTTTTTTCTCGGAAATCACTTACTTCGAAGGACTGTCATTAATCTTAAAAAAAAATAGCAAAACCTGTTTGTGTTAAAATTCATTTTAGCATTTACTGCTGCGGAAAAATACTAAGACAGGCATACCTTTGTTTTAAAATGAACAGTAGTAGAACAAAAATTGAAAGCAATTGAAACGTGATAGAGAAAAACATAAGCGAATGCAATGCTGAATTCATATTGTTTTCGAGTGTTTGCCACACGATAACATACTTAGACAATTAACCCGAATATTTGATGTGAATACTTTATAGTGAGCAGTTTACAAATTAAAAAACTTAAAGACGATGAAATGTCTCGCAGTGCCTTGATTTTTTTAAATACTAGTAATAGAAATTAAAGTGTGCAGCTGTATTATTGCCTTTATGGAAAACTTGTTGCATTTTAGATGCACATAACATCTGTGATATATGTATAGTTTATGTAAGAATGAATGAAGAAAAGAATCGGACGTGGTTTGTGAATGATTTACATGATGTTAAAAGAAGTAAATGTGGACGTCTATGAATTTTATTTGAAAACATTCCTACTGGAATGTATCTATGTAATTGAAATGACCTGTCTATGTTTTAAATGAAGATGATTTCAAATTATTTAAAATAAAGTTATTAAGAAGTATACCACAGGAGTGCTTGCAAAAAAGAAAATAAGACGATTCGTTTTGACTCGCTTTAATAATTTCTGCATGTTTTCCTATTTTGTATTATGAATGATACCGCTTCGATTGAAAAAAAATTATCAGGGGTATCCGTTCCTTCCTTCATGGAATAAAAATTTACAACAAATTTAATATTTCAAGTGTTTGTTATTATTGCAGAAACCTGCATTTAAATTTATAATCAAACAAATAATGCAATGTTTCCCCAACTAAAAAAGTTAATTGATTTTGGAAGTACAATATTACATTAAGAAAGGAAAAAAAATTCCAGGCATATCAACATCAATACGTGTTTACAGATTGATCCGTTCAAAATCATAGTCGGGTCAATATTTTCCGGGAAGTATTGCCTATCTTTTGAAATGTGGCTGATTGTTAATAAAACAAAGCTTTATAACACAATTTCATTTTTTCCTTAATCCTCGAGATTAAAGTTTCAAAGATACAAATGTCTAAATGTAATGCCCTAACTTTCTAATGATAACGTTAGGTAAGAATTCTGTCGAACGCATGTCATGGATACAGAACGCTCCAGGATAGTTTTACTGATTTGGCCAGATGGTTTTATTGTAGAAGTATTTTTTTGGGAACGGAACCGGCTTTGGTTTTTTTCCCAAAACGTTTCTTAACTGTTCCTTGCCCATTTTCTCAACAGTTTCCTGTTCTTTAGATTTTTTAAATTAAGAAGAGTGTACTTGAAAATCAACATGATCACTTGTACAAAAGTTATGACAACACTCCACGAATTTCAAGCAACTACGAAACGCAGAATATGATAGGTAAACATAACGCTTGCGATGCATCAGCTTGGAATCTCCTTTTGGTATATCCTATTAAGCATATAAAAGTTTAAGCTATTCTCTAACTTTTAATTACTTTTGTCAGAGAAGAGGAACAAAAAAGTGACTGACAATTCCTCACTTGTACTGATCCTTTATTTTCTTAAACATTTTTTCCAAACCAATCAACTCTTCAACAGCTTTTTGCTTCTTGTGTGTGTGTGTGTGTGTGGGGGGGCGTATATTGGACGAATTTACAAGTCTAATGGAGCTGAACAAAATAGGCTTACAAGTAAAAGTCATTAAAAAGGAAACTCTTCGAAACTATCGGATGTGAGTACGTTATATCCCATGTTTGGGAATGTCTCAAAAGAGCTTAAGAGAACGAACAAAGAAAAATCTCTTGTTTTTAGAGAGGTATAAAACTAGGATAAATACAAGGGCGATAAATTACACCAACTACACCCGCTCTCCGCTTCCTTCTTTACATCCTTTTGTCAACAAAAAAAAAACAAAAAAACAAAAAAACAAAAACAATCATGGTTCATGTAGGTTTTGACTGAGGCTCTAAAATCTAAAACCTAGATCTTATTTTAGAATTGGATATCTACATCTAGATTAGAATTAAGAAGGTTGTTGAGCACAAGGGTGAGTTCTAGATAATTTATGTGAAAAAAAGAACTAGAAGAAGCAATAGGCGATGGGTCATCCTGGCGGAATCGATTTCTCTCTAAAAGGTAACGCCAGCGGATAGAGCGCGATATTCTCGGCACATTTTAAATTCATTAGCTTTTGACAACGTACTCTAAAGTCACAGAATTCGAGGCGGAGATCACGAATCATGTCAAAGCAAAAATTAGACCCTTTTTCTCAAGTATGCATACCGGGCACATGAAAAATCAGTGGGCTGGCTTTATTTATATATTTACTAATGCTATTGCATATTCTGACAAGGAACAAGGGCTATTGAATTCTTCAACTTAAAAAGGCTTCCTGACACATACAAACATCCAATTCGCGCTCTATTTAAAATAAACTAAGGTTATACTTTAATTTAAAGACGATTTTAAGATCAGTTTTGTGATAAACATTTTTCTTAACAAAAAAGCAAAAAACAAACAAACAAACAAACAAAATTTTGCTACCCTACATCCCTTAAAGTTAAAAAAAAAACGAATAAAAGAAAATGCGCATAATTGTGACACCTATTTTAAAGTACATCTCTGATAACTCTAACCCAAGACTAAGAGCACTCATCCTTTACTATATAAATACCAAAGACACTTTCATCTAAAGTCGACTTTCTAAAACATCTTTCTCACACAAAGGCCACGACAAGACCTCTTTGTCTGACTGAAAAAAAACTGCCTTACCCACTCTAAGGTTCACCTTGAATGCCCATAGGACACTCTAGGAGGTTTTTTTATACTGCTGAAAAACGCTGAAAGAGCTGCAGTAAAAAAAAAAAACCTGTTTCAAAGACTAATCTGGAGAAGGCATTGAGGCTGCTTTGCTATAGACGATTGCTTTAAGTGCAATTTGTCTGCGGCTGTACAAAGAGATGGTTAAAGAAAAAAAAAGGAGAGAGAAATGGAGGGAGAGAGGGAGAGAGAGAGAGAGAGAGAGAGAGAGAGAGAGAGAAAGAGAGAGAGAGAAAGAGAAAGAGAGAGAGAGAGAGAGAGAAAGAGAGAGAGAGAAAGAGAAAGAGAGAGAGAGAGAGAGAGAGAGAGAGAGAGAGAGAGAGAGCGCGCACTGCAACCGTGTAATGCATAGTTATTATTCTTAATTTATTCACACAGCGCTGTTACATACAAATGAAGGGATTCAAGACAATACGACGAATTATTTTAATTCAGATCATATAAAAAATATGCACGTTTCTCGTTCATTTTAATACATCTGTCTTTTAAGACGCTGGTATATTTTAATGCAGTTATTATCATGTCCAATTTCATTGTTTTTAGGATCATAATGTTGGCTCATAATAACGATCTCATTTGACAAAGACTTAATTGCTAAATCTTCTTAGGGATAGAAGCGACGTTAATCAATTTTTGTATCAAAACCAGAACAACCTATTAGTAATAACAACAGAGGCCCAATTTTACACACTTACACCCACCGTGTTTTTTCAAGAACACAGATAAACGAACATAGTTTTACCCGTTTTGTTTGTTGAATTCAAAAGATTTAGGTTAGACCCATTTCTAAAATCTAGGTGAAGAGTTAAAAAATTTGACTTATATCTATAAATCAATTCAGATAATCTATTGAAGCTAGATAAAGAAGATATCTTGATCTAGAGCATGTATTAGGCATATATCTAGCTTAGGTTTTGGCGCCATGTTTCTTCCATTGTAGGCTCTGCATGTTATGTTTTATTTCTGTTTTAGCCTAATGGCCTCTTCCATTTTAGGCTCGGCGTGTAATGTTTTATTTCTGTTTTAGCCTAATGGCCTCTGCTCTGCGAGCCAAGTCTTCTTAAAGTGAAGGTAACTTCTCGCCTCATAGAAACGAGCCAGGACGTTCATATTATCAGTATTTCAAACACCTTTTTTAACATTGGTATTCCAAAAGCCTATCCTCAATACCTTTTTGAAAACTGCATTTGTTTTAAATTTTTAGTATCTCGCCATACAAAAGGGTTAATGTAACATTAATTTTGCCCGAAACTCTTTAAATGTACCCTGTTAGAAAGGGACTTACAACACTTACTGGTTTGCGCGAGTATACTTCTAATTAAGCAACAGTGTGCTGGTAAGCTTAATTCAAGTTTTAAGCCTAAATAGCTATAGTGTAAAATCAACAACACACAAAAATTAGAAGATACACCCCCTTCCGCACCTTTAAGCTCCTAAATTTCGCGGTCTATGAAATAGTTACAATATCATATACCAATATATAAACCCTGATCCTGCATCTTTAAACAATATTTCAAGAAGTTGACTTTTAAGACCTGTATGCCTCTTTGTTTAAAAAAATCTTAAAAAAAAAACAAACTTATAGTCCCTACTGAGATCCTACCAAGAATGCGCACGGATGATAAAGATCGTGCTTCTACACAAGTATATTGTGAAACGTTATTGAAAAAAAATTACACATTACAGACAGAAGACATGCCATATAGGTAATTTATTTATGAAAATGCTATCTGAACGATTGAAATGCTTAAAAATTCAAAAAATGTAAACAAGTATGATAACAAAGATTTTTTCAAAGAAAAGTATCCACGAACCGTTCTCATTAATGACTGATGTAACCAAAAAATCATTCGAAAACTCTTTTCAAGTGATGTTACTTATGAAAATAGACCATGAAAGTTTAAATACAAATTTAGGAATTCAAGTTTGTCGAATCTCAAAGCATATAAGGAAGGGAGAAAAAGTTTCAAAGTTCTGTTTGGCATGTTATGTACAGTGCACTGAAGAGGATGAGAATACCACATTTTTCAATTTAAAACATACCACTGTTTTGCAATGAGATGAATACATGGGCATATACTGTTTTCAAAGCTGTTAATTAAGTTTGTGTCTTGCAGAACATGAACCTGGCGCACACCTTTACATGAATCCAACGCTTCAGCAATAGGAGTAATGCTTAATTCTAAAATCAGTTTTTGATGGTTACCTACTTTTTCGCAAAGAAGAACATTTAAAGAGACCGCGATAGGGACGTTTAAACTTTTGACGATTTTGCTTTCAAACACTTATATAAGTATTGTATGTACAAACAGTTATTGGGTTGTATGTAACATGTTACAGGTGGGGTGGGGGGTGGGGGGTCTACATCATATCGTATAATACTAATGAGAAACGACATTTACCTCAGTTGATAAACTGCAAACAGGTAGTCATTCGTACTGTATACACAGATGTTAGATTTAGGTTTATAAACTTTCCTCGCTGTTTCTACCTTTGTGCCATCACAATTTCTTTGATAACATAGTAAGAGAAAGCAGTAAAAAGAAGCGACTCCAGATTATGCTAGACGCCTGAGAGAAAATTACACCACGCTGTGGCGACAATAAGCTCAACTTGAAGTTCGTCGCTGCTATTGACACATTGGAAATTATGGTTTTATGACGACGCAAACTTTGCAGCCAGAGTAAGAAATAAGAGGTGACAACGTGTTTGACAATTTCTGTTTTCTGGCTACGTAAACTGCAGTGTACGATGTAATTTATTGCATTGTTTAAAGTTGCCGAAAGTATAAATTTATTGATGGTTTTTAACAATTGATTGTAGAATATACACATTTTACTTACAAGACTGTCCTTCTTGAGTTGACAAAAGATGATTAAAAAATTTAAAGACAATAAAATGTAAAGAAGTGCCATCGGCATTCAAAATTTTGTTTTTAAAAAGATAAAACGAAAGTCAAACTCAATAAAAAACCAAATAACAATGCCTATGTCCTGATTAAGTGGAATAATGTTCTACGTCAGTCGAAATTATAATTACAATAAACAGTTTTCTGACATTATTTAATTTGCATGTGGAAAAATGCAGCAATTTAGTATCTAGCCAGAGATTGTTGATAGTGGTTTAAACTATAAGTGTGATTTAAAAATTTTACAATCGACACATTAAAAAAAAGGAATTTCTTTTCATATTAGTTATGACTTCACTCCTCTCAATATGCGCGTTAAGCTCATGTGTAAGAGCAGCCGTTACATATTTAGGGTTTTCTTCAATAATGTTGGATCAATCGTGCACATTTGATGTTTAATAAGACTTGGATTAGATCGATAAAAAGATGTAAAGTTTTAGGGACGATTAATGAATGAAACCTAAAGACTCGAAGGCCTATATGTATAATTGCAAAGAAAACTTTTGCGATGCTCTGACGACTTGACTTACTATTATGCGCAATAGTTCATATCTCTCTAAATCAAGATTTTAATCTTTTAATGAGTCCTTTATATTCTTTGTGAAATACTCGTAGCACCATATTAAAACTACGCTGCCCAAAGAACAACTAGATGAACTGCATCACAATAACTTATAACTTAAACTCAACAAAAAATGTTAAGGTTTTGCATGATATAAAATCGCCGGAAATTATACACATATAGACTGACAACAGCCAAAAAGATATTTAGAGATAAAATGTAAATAAGTTAACAGAAGTGCGTTAAGGAAGAGTTAAAATACAACAATATAACTATCAAAACAAGTGAAACGTAAAAAATCTAAGATGCTAGAAAACAACCCGATAATATAAATGTAATATAGGCTCATCTTTTGCAATGTTTTCTGTGTGACAAATGTGAGCGAAACATATAATCAGAATATTATTAAAAAACAACCTTTTTAGCTCCAGGCGTATCCAAAGTGCTGCGTTTATCCCGTGTATTTCTGATGAGTTTAGCAGGTTAAGCATGGGTCTCCAGAAATAACCTAATTTTATGATTAAGTTGAGCATAAAGCAACTTACATTGCTCGTCCCTACTTAAAAAAGCACAAAAAACAACAACAAATAAACAATAAAATCAACAAAATGAAGCAGGTCAAAGATATTTTGCCAATATGCCGAGTACATTAATGGATGATTCAATACTGCATCAGAGGATACAGAACTATGAGTATTGAAGGAGCTTAGGGAGAAGATTCATTAAGTTCTGTTTTCTCCTAAAATTCAACTTTTAAGTCGGTAAAACTGGTCTAAAACGCTTCATCAACGTCAATTCATTGGAATAATTAATTATTACATTTCTTAGCGCGTAACCCGTGTACATGCTATCACTTGTCTAATATTTCTGTAAATTCTCCTCTGGCGAACATTTGCAGGCATTAAAAATCTGCTGAATTTTATAAACACGAATCATCATGCCTAAGATAATAATCCAACAAACGAATAACCTTCGTATTTATTAATTGAAATTCGCCTATGGGGAATCCGATAATAAGATATTAAGAACCACTCATATATCCAAGCTATATATTTTTTCTTTTCATGTTTTTGAGACGTGAAGAGACATAACTGTAGTAAAAATAAAAAAAAATTAATATGCAAAGCGGCATGGATGCGGCCGTTTTACAAATATCAATGGTCAGATATCGTGTGACCAATGTGGTGCACATAATTATTAATATCAAGGTATTGTTTGAATGCTAGACCATACCTTTGCTTATTCATGAGTGAGAAATTTCCTATTCAAACATTAAGAGAAGTACCAGCACAACATTTTACAACTGTCTTCCGACCAGCCCAAATAAAGGAATATCGCATTAACTACGTTATAAAGTATTGGTGTTTTGAATAACGCATTTTTGAGCCTCCAAAAGTTACAAGTTACAACATTTTTATGAATATATATGGTAACTTCTGTTGATTAAACATTTAAAGAAATTAAGGAATAAATATAATTTAAAAATGCGTTTTCCCAAATTAAAATGTTCAACATTCCAATTGTTTGGATCGGTCGCAAGACAAAATAGCTTCTCAACAGATGGGTTTTTCGAGTCAATCGTCTCTGACAAACAACACCAGAATGATCACTGTTACGGTATTAGTGAACAAGAAGAAAATCCAAAAAAGTGAACGATCCAATGAATTGCCAATATCATGCCACGTGACTTCAGGACGATCTCCGCTCTGATTGGCTTCATTTTTGCCACCACTGGTGGAGTCATGCAGGAGATGGTGAACCTCCGAGGGAACAGAGCTATAGCGGTTGCCGCTGCAGTTGTTCTGGACCTGGCACCGTAGTTTCTCCTCCCCATTCTTGTCTGGCGCAGAGGACGTGTGAGATACCACAGACGCTTTCCTCATCTGCCTCTTGTTATTTTCAAACACGATGTTATATTCTCTGTCTCTGACATTGTCAGGCTGTGATGTTCTCTTCCCGGTGCCTGCCCGTGATTCAGAGAACTTTACTTCTCTGGCATTTCCACACACTGAAGGACTATCCTCGTTATAGAAAAACTTCTTTTTCTTAAGAGCGTAATTAAAGCGAAAACATTGGTGGTTGTTGTGGGATGGAGGATACTGTTTGACTGCCAGTCTCGGGTTTCTGGAAGGGTGGGTGTCATTCATGTCAACATGATTTCCGCTGCTGTCATGCGCTATGGATGCGCTAAGCAAGGGAGGACTTCCGGCCAGCATCTCTGTAGTCTCCAAAATCTGGTGACTCTCCTCTCCGCTGTTTTCAAACTCTTCAGCGTCGCCGACCGGACTGTTGCTGTTGTCGCTGCTGTTGCTGCTGCGCATGCGTATGCTTTCCTGGTGCGGTAAACTGGTGGGACTGCTGCGACGTCGGCCAGGGGAACCGCACGTGGAGATGTAAACCTAGGCAGATTGATACAGATAAAGTAAAAAAAAATTATTATGTAGATATCCCTTGATTTCAAATGAACATGCAAGAAAAACATTCTTTAAGGCTGTGCAAAGAGGCTGGCCTATTTCTCAACAGGGTCACGTCGTATTGGCGAAACCTTTCGCTTTCCTCCTTGATGCTGTTGTGGCATATTGCGCACTCTCTGTATATTAACACGATAGGAAAAACAATCTTCGCAACGTAAATGAAGTCTCTGTGTGTCATACACACAGCAATAGTTAGAATAATTATTTACAAGCGTTAGATAATACAATGTTTACAAGAAGCATTGAAACATATTTTGATTTGATTATGTTCAAGTTAAACTTACTAGCCCGCTTTTTAAGTGCGTAGCCTGTTTTTATCATTTAAAACATAAAAATATACAAAAATCAAAACATAATCTGCGTTGCAAAGCAAAGCACAGATTAGATCCTTGCAGACTAAAACAGCTGTGCTCGATCAGAGCACCTCTCGATTTATGACTCAAAGTCTCATCATTTACTACCCCCCCCCATGCCCTCCCTTCCAGCACGTTAGACCTAGGATTGTTATATTTTTACCTTCTCGCTTCCATGGTCATTTTCATCTCGCTCGTCGTAAAATGAATCCGTGGTCCTTCTGTTCTCCCTCCTGCATTAGATAAAGAAGTGAGTTAGATGACGTCTTATTAACGTTGTAAAAAGAAACTTCTTGTTGCCACTGAATGACAGCATAATTGTTGAAATATTTCAAAATAAAACACATTAACAAAAGGCTAATGTTTCCCTAAAACGAAAAAAATGCGGCAAGGAAAAAAGAACTAGGCAAACAGAAGCCTTATCTTTATTCGGAATGCTTGTGTTCAATTGAACACCATTTTTTCTCTGAAAATTCCCTGCATGTTCGAGGTTTTTTTCATTCTTAAGTTTGAGATAAAAAAAAAAGTATTTTGTTTTCAAATATCAATTGTTTTTGTTCGAATAACCCCTATTTTAATCTACAAAAAACTAAAAAGTTGGAATAAAAACTATTGAATTGAAAAAGTAACTATGTTATTATTAAATCAATAATAATAATAATAATAATAATAATAATAAAATACAAACAATAAAAACAATAATAAAAAGAATGAAGACAACATGTTGCAAAACAAAAAGCAACAACAATTGAAACAAAAAGAAAACTTAGAAAAGCAACAACAAAACAAAACAAACAAACCACAAACCAATTTCAGTGACAGCAATACCAACGAAATGAATAGCCGATGCCACGTTTAAGTTTTCAAATAGTAAGAGTATGAATGTAAGCCCTGATTTGATTACCAACGTAAGCTTCTCTCACTTACTGGCTTCCTTTTTGTGTAAAGCGTTTCGTCCAAACAGACGGTCTTCTGAAATAAGAAAACATTGACAACACATATTTCAATCGTCAAAGTGAAAGGATAAATGATGTACATGCATGTGAAGTGTCCTAAACTAATCAATGCACACTATTTCATGCAGCCTTTAAAAACATAATCCAGTAAATCCCCACAGACGTTAAAATGCATTAGTTAAACACTCTATGCCTACTCTTTACTTGGTAGCAGGGCCTGCCACAGTCATGTTGGAACACAAGGGGCGTATGAAGATAAAAAAAAAATTGCCCATTTCTTTTCCCTTGTGGCGTTTCAGCACCAATGCCCAACACTAATGAACGCCATGGATTCCATGATGTCGGCTCCCGTCCAAGACTGTTCAAAACTGGATATCAGAGCTGTTGTGCGTTTTCCGTGTATAGTATCAAGAAACCTATCTGAAATTCATTATGACAGTGTCAAAGCAAGGGGTGAGAAGGCCATGTCAAAGTTTAGGGTCTACCAACGGTGTTTGTTGTCCAAAGAAGAAAGTTTCAGTGTGGAAGATGAACTCAGGTCTGCCCGCCTGGAAACCTTAGAAGTGAGGAAAACGCTGTTCGGGTGGATAAGCTCATCAAATCTGACAGGAGAGTAAAGGCCCGGAAAGAAACCTCGAAAATGTTCATTTAAAAAAGACTTCGTGCGAAAATGTTTACAACATGTTTGGATAAGGCATCCTAAAAGGTTGCTGCCAGGTGGGTTTTCAAGATATGATCCCAAGAGTTCAAAGTGCAAGCTTGGCATTTCGATTGATGACAAGTCTTGTGGAACTAAAAGGTGTAATTCTGTTGGGTGTCTTACCCAAGGGCAATACGTCAATTCTTAATAAATCATGAAAATCACTTGACCGGCTGAAAAGTGCAGTTTGCCAAAAAAACAAAGATCTGAACTCCCGAAAAAAAGGCTAAGTTCCTTGCATAGAAAATCTTACTAGAATGGTTTTAACAGTATTGATGGGAAAGTTTACCGTCATCCAGCTTATAGTCCAGACTTGGTGACCTCCGGTCATTACCTGTTTGGGCAGTTTAAGGACCATTTAGGTGGCAGGAAGTTCGATATCGATGAGGACATCCATGGCGAAGTTTAAGACAGATTTTTTAAACTTGGCGATCGATTTTTTAGGTTGATTATCTATTCAGTGCTACCATTCTGGTAAAGTGTATTTGCATTGGAAAAAACTAAAAGTAAGTCTGCGTTATGTGTAAGCCCCGTAAAAACTTTCTGAGTAACGACCATTGGAAAAACTTTGAAGATAAAACTGAGCATTTATCCATTTAGAATTAAAATATAGTTTAAATCAATAAGATGTAAAGGTAGATTTCTATAAAAATATGATCTTTGGTTCAAACTTTGCCCAACAATTTGATATCAGGCACAGCTCAATGTTGACTTAAGGGGTGCTAATACAGTACCACCCCGCTGAAATACGACCAGCCTACCTCCCAATCACTACCTCCAATCTTGATATACTACATACCTCTGCTCACTGAAGACAGGACGCCGTTCCCACTGACAAAAAGAAGCCCTGGAGATTCATAAAGTTAAAGGACAATGTTAATGTAAAACATGTAAGAAGATACCACACCTTAAGATACAGTGCATTTTATTAGTACCTTATATGGGTGATTACCATAAAATCTCTTGTTTTGCTTGTATGACAAACGATCACACGGTAAAGGATATACCTGAATGTGTAAATCTATCAGAATACATTAATAATAGACAGTATACATAAAACATTTAGTTTTAAAGACTCTGTTTTCAAATAATTGTTTGACCCTGTCGGCCTTCTGCCCAAGCATATTTGTTTTTAGAATAGAATTGTATGCATAATACAGTTAACTGCATACAAGCAATGCGCTGCATTTGTGTTTAATGAATTTAAATAAGTTGTCAAATTTTTGTTCTAGAATGTGTATTATGAGCTTATACAATTTGCTGGGCATTAAGGCTAATGTCCTTAAGGTGTATTTTTGTTTATCATATTATAATACACAACCCTGTTCTGTCTCTTTTCAAGTAACCAGCTATTTAACTCTATGCCAGCAGTTAAATTAATTAAATTTAACCCACGGATAAATTTGCTATCTTAATTTAAATTTGCACCAAACTTCCCAAACGCACCGCCTTGAGTCATTGGAGCTAACACTTTTCTTCGAAGACGGCAGGCCTGATGATGTCCACACGCCTATCCCAGAGAAGATGAGCTTGAGAAGCCTGGGCACAGGATGCGACGGGTCCCTGTAGTGGATGTTGAGCACGATACCAGCACACACTACGGATGCTGTGCTCAGAGCTAGCAAGCTTGTCAAGTAGATAGCTGGGAACATAGAGTATATCAATGGCTTTTTTTTAGAATGAATAAAATTGATATAAATTGGAAGAAAATGGGAAAGATGAACTAATGGGAGAGGGTTGAAGATAGTTCAATCGACCGAACGATCGATCGATAGATAATTAGATTGATAGATTCTAAGTTTTTAATGTTATGAAATAGAGTGCTCGACTTGTATTAGGAGCTTTTGTATACATTGTA
>BMAT01008308.1:739965-753035 GCA_019649035.1 Elysia marginata | reverse complement strand
ATCAATCAATCAACAAACAAATAGAAAAACGAACTACCGCGCAAAGAATAGAAGAAAAGCCGGAGTCTTTATTGTACCAAGTGATGTTGACCTGGAAGATTGACTTCGTGCCAATCCGTGTTCTACAGGCCGCGTGGCGAACGCTTTATCTGCCGCAGCGTCTCAATGTCACACATGCCTTCTATGTGGCTCTCTCACTCACAGTACAAACTTTTGTTTAGGTTTGAAACGTTAAGCTCACTGACCGTAGGCTTACTCACTGACTGCCACCGGAATTCTCGTACTCACACGGACTGGTTGCGCCAAAAACAAAAAGTCCTTGCAGAAAACAGTATTGTAGTTATTTCTCCGTTTCTCCGTTTGAACATGACGCACTGCATAGAACATTGATTTTGCGTTACTCCGAATTTGTTTGGCTCTTCTTTTTATATCATACGTTAGCACTTCTCCATTAGAGACCAAAATCGTCTTTTATTTGATGCTAAGATCACATTTATTTCTTTCCGACTCTCTTTTTTATTCTTGTCATCTCCCTGTCTCTTCCTCTCCTTCACTCTGACACTCCAGCCGTTCTCCCTGTAATCATCCACGATTATTTCCATACCATATACAAGCAGTATGGGTTGTAGTGTGGTCAGCTTAGGGGCTCTAACTTTAAGCCGCATCACTTCATTCTACTTTCCTTCGCAACATTTTCCGTTCAGACCTAACCGTTTTATTCGTCCAGGTTTCCACTTTTTACCACGCTCGGTGGTCGAAGCAGACGATTATCGGTGTAATTGCCTGGCAACTGAAATCTGTTACTTTCCATTCCCTGTGGTGGTTTTTTCAGGCCTCGATACCCGACCCACTGGGCGAAGCAACTATTGGCGCGTCGATATAGATTAGAACTGAGAGACTCGAGTTTGCCACCGTCCACACAGTCATGTCTACTGTTACAACAGCGGCTTGGGAATTCAGATCAGATGGAAAACAGAAAGAAAGAAAACTAAGATACCAGAAGATCGAAGCGTTTCAATTTAATTATCAGAACAAAGTTTTAAATTAAGTTGCGGAATTGAAAAAAGAAACAGCCTTAAGGTTTAACTGACTTAATCAGCACTAAAATCTAACAATGCTCTGTAAACGAAACGAAGGAGAAGGAATACACACACACACACGCGGCATGTTAACTTACATGGAAAAACAGAAGAGAAGACCCAACCCCATAGGCACGCAGCTTTCTTTATAATAAGGTGCCTAGATCTACGACTCAAAATGCAATAGATATTCAGTTAACAATTTCGTTATTATAATGTGTCATAAAATAATGGTGTTGGAATCAAGTGTGTCTATTTTTACTTTTAAAATTTATAATTTTTTGCACTTGATTGGTTCAGCTCCGAATTTAAAAAAAAGGAGAAAGACATGACTAACATAATTATGTAGATATTTTACAATTTGTATGCAATTAAAAAGATGACGGTTACGAAAAGTGACCCCCGCCCCCCCCGCCCCCCCCAAAAAAAAAAGAAAAAAAAAGCTAAACGCGAGATTCTTGAGGCCAATTTTACACACATCGAAAACAATGGAAGGCGGAGAAGCACACAAATGAATTGTAATTTTGCCCACTTCCCAACTTCGTATGTTCAATTCTGCAATGAGGAAAATCTTGTTTGGATCTAGATTATGTGTCAAAAATATTGTTTAAATCTAGAAACCAAATCATGTGATATAGATTTAGAAATCATGTGATATAGATATTTAAGAAATCTTGAGCTGGAGTCTAGAATGGTCCTATAATCCTTATTTCTTCCGTTTCAGTCCAGGGCCTAGGCTCTGCATTTATCAAGTTTTCTTCCATTTTTGAAGATGAACGACCTTAAATTTGCCTATAAATGCTGGTAATGAACTCAGGCCCTCGATTTTGGTTTTGGCTAGTTTGGTTTTTTGGAAAAGTGACTTTCAAGGCCCTAAGGCTAAATCAGAAGAAAACAACACGCAGATCCTAAATTGCGAGAACAATATTGCACCCAAAACCTAGCCTAGATCTAGGCTTGATACACTCTCTGTATCAAGATATCTTCTATATCTAGCTCTAAAATATGTAAATCGATTTCTAGAGTAAGTCAAAATTTTAGACCCTTATTCTAGATCTTAGATCTAGATCTAATAAAAATTCTAATACATTCAATAAACGAAGCGGGCGAAACCATTTTGTTTATGTGTGTTCTCCCGCCTATTGTTTTGTACTATTTGACCTGCCCTTTTTCCTCAATTACACAGAAACATGACTTCGTCTATGAACCTTCAGAGATTTCTAACTATAAACAAGGCTAACCACAAAAACTCCACATTCTAATGTTACTCGAGCGAAGATATTCCACCACATGCTTTTCGATTTCGATTTCTGTGCGCGTGATACTCGTATTTTGATGAAATGAAATATACTCAGCTATTTATTCAATCATGTAACATTCGCAAAAAAACCCCAACAAATGACAAAAACAAAACAAAACAATAAAAAAAACAAACAATACAATACTTTGAGATGATCGATTCGAATAAAGTTAGTTAACAAACAGCATGGCACTAGTTTTCGCCTAATTCTTTTTATTTTTTTTTACTATCAAACATATTACCATAATTACAGACAAGAAGAAGGTTTATGGTCAGATTGAGAATTCGTTTCGCACAGCGCAATTTCCGCACTTGTTAACATTAACTGTTGTTTGAGTTTATCCCAAGTCTAAAAAACGTCAAAATCGACTCAATGGGATCCATTGCGAGACATCGTATTGAATATTTCAAGTAGATAAATATAGCTAGACCGCAGTATTCATTGACGGTCAGGATAATGATTTTACTTAACTTGCAACAGAGCGACAGAGCGACAAGCTCCTACGTTGATTCGGAAGAATGAAATCAGACTTCTCAGTATATACAATCAAAGTTTGATTGATTATAAGATGCCAAAACTTGAATTAGTACTTTGTTACCTAGGTTTCGTCAATGCTTATGAGGTATGATCGTTGGCAGATGATTTAAGTTGTGTAGGAAGACGAAAACAAAACATATATATGTTCTGTCTTCTGAAGCACCTTCTTCTTTCCAAATCAAACTTCTTTTTTTCAAATTTAGGCGGACTGTAATCATTTTAGATGCCACAACCAGTACACAAGAAAAAAAGGAAACATGGAAAAACTACAGTAATAGTTACACAGTTGTAGATATCGGCGACATAACTACCCACATAGGTTATGCCATAGTTCGTTGAAAATAAATATATACCATGCGATTCTTGGTTTTTTCCTGATCAATAATGTTCAACGCCCATGTTCTTTCTAAGTGGATGATAATGAATCAGCATGTTCTCTAGAGCCCTAGTATACTTACCGACTTGCAACTCCTGCAGAATAAGCCATAGGCCGGCACAGCACAGCCACGACTGTACGACCATCATAGTACTGGTTTCTCGCGCTGGTCCTGGAGTTATCACTGGTCTACACACCGGATAATCCCTGGGCTACTGTGATTCTGCCTGAATAAGAGATAAAAACAACAACATACAAATAGAGCTTTGATGTTCTCTATATTGATTCGAATCTCGTCTTTACTCTTGATCAAAGTGGCAAATACCCGAAAGGATTTGTTGCTTTACTCGACATTTTCAATGTTATTCAGGCTCGATTGATTTCTTATGTAGCATATTAGGCCTAATTGTGTTGTAGCAAACTACTTGTAAAAATATAGGAACATTCCAAAATTTGTCACCTCTCTTTTTAGACAAGGTATGCGGTTTGTCTGCCTGCTCGTTCTTTTTCTCTTTGTCTACAGTCGGTTGCTTTCTTTCTACAATTGTCTTAAGCAAGGACTTAATTCAAATCTCACCCTCTCGCTCAATACAACCACCACTGTCCTTGATGGATTAAACACTCAGATTAGATGTCGTCGATAAAACAAACTTTGAATTATTATGCACCAAGGCCGAATATAAGACAATTGTAATAAAGTTAGTAATAATCAAAATGAAACACAGGGGACCAGCACCGATTCAGATCTTCTGTGACCGAAGACATAGTATCTGACCCAGAGAGAGCATCTTGAAAACGTCATCAATTTTAACGGGCGACAACCCCTGAGGAATTATTGCGTTTGTTGATATTTATTCCACACGGGTATGTGATTTGTAGCATCCTACCCACAAGAAAAAATGTTCATGTCCCTTATTCAGTGTATTACTTTTCTGATGGTCTCCAATGACATTGTTCTGCGTCAAAACAGCTTAAAATTCTCGACGGAGGATCAAGTAAATTTTAAATGTCTCAAGAAAAAAGGGAAAATGATTCGGGTCATGGTTTTCATGATGTAAAGCTAAGATGAGAAGGTCTTACAGTTAATAATGTCAAGACAAGGAAACCCAGCTGGCACCACATGAAAAGTTTTAAGTACAGCAGAGGTCTAAGAATGAGAAAGCTGTCATTATTATCTCTCGGTAAAAGCAGATGGATTTAGAAAAGTTTAATGGACTGTCAATCAGTAAAAAATACTACTCTTCATTCTTTAACCATACGCTGTTTCTTTGCATATCAAAGAAAAAAAATGAAACTTTTTCAAAGTTCAGTAAAGTTAGAATATTTATTGGACTTAGGTTGCCCAAGTAACCTTGTTACTTGATGAATAAATGCTATAAAATCGAGAAACGGAGAACTAATTTTTAGATTTAATGATCTCTATAACGTTTTCTTTATACTGAAAAGCAAGATGTAGTACTGTAATTACATAATAATAGTGAACAACACGTTATGAATACTCTGTTACTAAAGACATTGCACGAAAGAGTTAAAAGACCATGCGATTTGAGTAATATAATATACTGACCGCCAAAAGAAACGCAACATCGGATATTCAACCTTTTTTAACTAACGAACCAATTGACAAAATTAGTCTTGATATATTGCACATCATTTTGAAGGTCATCTATAAGTCATTTTGGTTAACGGCAACGAGGAAACTTTCGGCACTCTTTAAAGAGAGGAGAAATTTATCAAAGCACAACACATTCATTGAAGTAGTTTTAAAGAAAAGAAGATAATGTATAATTATTAGAATTCCACAGTATGGACTACGCAGTTGTCTTTATCAAACCAAATCATTTACTTCAGGTAAACAAATACTTGAAAATATACTTAATTATCAAGACAGGCTCTGAAACATGAAACGTGTGACCTCCTTGTACAGCTACTTCAACTGCACACCAAAGTCCCATTAAAATACGAGAGTTTACAAAAAGATTATTGAATTGGCATCCCAGTGAGTGCTCTGGGTGATCTGCTTCTTGAGGTTGATAAGATAGGCTGTCAAGTCTCTTCTACAGGTATTACCATAGATTTTTGATAGAATAAGGTACGGCAAAAGTGCTAGCCATTCGAGAAATTAGACATTAGTTTGTTGAAAAACATGTTGTGTACACTAAGCTATTTGAGTTATTGTATTGTCTTGTTGAGAAAAAAATTTGTTATAGTTATGCCAAGACACCACATGAACCCGAAGCACATCCTACACGTACTTTTGTGCATTTGTCGCTCTTCTGTTCAGGAACACACATGCCCAGTCCTACCATCGTGTAAGAGACAGCATCTCCCATCATGAAGTGTGCTAAGCTCAACTGTCATGTTCGCTGGTACAATATCCACGGTATCTTTCATTGCTTATGCTGACTTTAAGCAGCAACGCGTGAGTATGACGGGAACGTCTGTGGGTCTATTTTTAGAAACTGGTTTCATTATCTTTGGAGTTTCCTCGACCTGCTTTTCGAGTTTCACGTACGCGTAGTGAGACACGGTGCGTGTGCTTAAGGTCTCCTTCTCCTCACACATACGCGGCAATCAGAATCGTCTATGCAGAATCGGGATCCGTAGCTCATTACTCGTGGGCGCCATTGGATGCGATCTCGACCGGCGTGCTCCTGAGACAATTAAGCACGCTATTGATGCAACGACGGTGACTTTAGGTGAAGATGGGGGCTAATGTATTGCCAATGGGCATATAAACCAGAAGTGGATAAATGTCTTCTCACTGACTCACTGTACTAGTACTACACGTTCATGTTTCTTCTTCTTGTCTGTCATGATGAAGCAGAAGCTAAATGAAACCTGTTCTTTACATGTTTTCTGACTTGTCTTCAGGTAGTGCACCAGGGTCTTTCAGAATGGGGACAATACCTTCATGTGAACGTCTGATGTACACGTTGTAAAAGTAAAAAAGCGCCTTTCTATTTTTACTTATTCAATAGGAGATTTCAATGATTGGGGACCTGCTTTGACTAAGAGTAATTCACTGCAGCTGGCATTTTCAGATTATTGTGGTATATTACAAAATTTAAAAAAAAATTCTGAATGTAACAATAAGCATTGTTAGATGTTGATTTTTGAAATTCAGTGAAGTTTTTGTTTTAAAAAAGTCATTCTTCTAAACTTCCTAAGCGTCAGAAATTTTTCATAAAATTAGCCACATTTTGTATATTAAAACATTTGTAGTTTTGAAACATAGAGAAAAAGAAAAAAAAAGGATATACAAATGGCTATTTAAAAAAAAAAGGGATGTCCGACTTCCGACTCATTCGCTCTGGAAGCGAGACAATATTATCATTGTGCATCTTCTGAAGTACCCTTGATTCAAACACACGCACGGGATTTCTCTTTTTAGAGAGTATTTGAAAATCGCCCTCCATGGCACAGCGAACCACGTGGGAGTACACAGGCATACATACAAACTCCATGAAGATGTGCTGCTACTAACAACAACAACAACTAAACATTGAAGTCCATATCTTCATCCTGCCCCTGCGAGAGGAACAAAACGAAGCATGTCGTGTTGCGTTTGTTTTGGCGGGGAGGATTCAATGCAATATCATAGCCGAAACTAATCACGCTTACTTCATAACATACTCTGAGATCGATCTAGTCGCAATTTTGCGAACAAATTTTAATATATAACATTTTTGTTTTTAATGTCAGGCTTCTCACATTTGAGCAAATAGTGGTTGGCATTTTTGTTTGTTGAACATTCTGTTGCGGATGCGGTGTGTGTAAAGTGTTAAATTTCTAAACAAACAATAAAAAAGATTGTCTCTCACTCAATGCCTCTGTAGATTTCTTGCTCTTCTTCACCTAGATCTAGCTCGATGCATGTCTATAGATAAAGCTTTTAGATCATCTATGAATGCCATTACGTGAATGATATAAGTTTATAGGCCAGTAAACAAAGCAATGTAATTGTAAAGAAATTCTAGATTTTATTCATTTTTTCATTAAGCTTTTTGCCTCATTTGCCATTTGAAGAGAAAAGAAGAATCATGGCTTGAAGCTTCACAATAACTCACGCACACCCATTTCAATGAAAAAAATTAATCTAGGTCTAGATCTACATTTCATTTTATCATTGTCAGCAAGCCTATAGCCTTATTCGAAACCTAGAACACAAACATTGGAGAACAAATTCATTCATAAAGTCTGTTGTTTTCCCAACTGCACTAACTTAAAATTTATACTTGCGATGACGCGCAAAGCATGATGAAGTAAAAGCCATTGATAAAATCTACCATTGTTCGAATTTGGGTTGCGCACTGTAATCTTTCATCGTATAAAAAAATTTAATCAGCACCAGCGCAACGCGTCATTTCATGAACGCATTTCGACGTTCAAGTAAAACCCAAAATAGATTTAAAATCGAGAAAAACAACTTGGATAGGCACCACGATTTTCACATAAATCAAAAAGCATAGTTATTCAAAAAGATCACAGACCATTCTAAATGCCCTCTTACATCAACTTAGTTTGATTTAAAAAGAATAGGCTAGTTTTCCCAATTTTTTAGCCTCCCACAAAAAAGCTTTATCTGGCTGAAACTCCACCTCTCCTTCCATTATAATAAGGTTAAACGTTATTTGCTCGACAACCTCAAACTATCATGTACTCATCTTCACAAAAGTTCTGCCCAAAATCTACGCCACAGCTTGATAAACACAATCTCTTCGGACATCTTTCTTGCAGATTGTGCACCACTTTGTATGACATTATAGTAAAATATTACGCAGCTTAAATAAAAGGTCTTTGAACTTTTTTGATACACTATTCCGCCTCAATAGTCAACATCTATGTAGAAATAGATGAGAACCATTTTCTGAGAAAAACTAAAGACATTAAAAGTCATTTAAAAAAACTGAACATAGTACAACGTTGTAGAAGCACTATTTTACAAAATGGAAAAACAGAAGCATCTACCTAACTATCTTTTAGAAAAAGTCATTTGTTTAAAAAAAATAGAGATCTTAATAATGTTTGATCATTTTCCTAATCTGACATGTTAGATGTTTCCCACGACAATAAATAAAGCCTTCAAAAGCAGCTTGATATTTAATCCTAAATGTTTGTTTTTTTCATTAGATCCTAAAATTCACATTAACATCACAGTGCCAATTCTTTGTGGTGGTTTTCTAACAATTTGAAGGAAACATTTTCTTGTCCATAAAGTAAAAAAAAAATGAAAAGTAGAAAAAAATCAATAAGTCTGGCTCTGGTCAGATGCCGCCTCCAATCAATGTTCTTGGCTCTCATAGAGCTTATGGTTCTTAGCATAGGGCATGAGGTTACATACTACAAAGATAAATCGGTTTCACCTAGACACCGCAAACAGTATGAGCCCTTCGTGTGTGTATAATTAAGCATGTTAGAAGAATTCAAAGCATTTTCACAACTAATTTGATCATATTTACATGTATTGCAAAATATCGATATGAAACAAGTTCAAGATAACAGGTGCATTAAACAGCGGCTTCCCTGCGTTAATGTATTTGCTTTGTCCTGGCTGTTATGGTTGTTCTTGTTGTCTTTTATAATTATATTGCTACTTTTCGTTGCGTGCATTTCGAACCCTCAATGAAAAAGGACAAACATAGCAAATGATAACGTTAATGCAAGCTTTTTTAAACTTGATCCCTCAGCGCAAAACTTCCGCTATTATGAAGTATAGTTGATACAAACAAAGAGAACGCCTTTTAAATATCAGAATGTAAGCCAGCACAGCTTAACAAATCATTGTCACGTTTAGACGAAGTTTTTTGGTCAATACTAAACGCCGTGAACTTCAAGAGAGAGAAAAATTTACAATCTAACTATGTTAGCGGGTATTGCCCTTTCTAAATTTGATATCATGACGTCAAAGCTGATCTAAAAACAACACAGCAGGCTGAAAATGTTGAGCTTTGATAGAGACAAACTAAAAAGGAAGTGACACATAAATGAAAGTTATTATCATTTATCTAGGCAATCACTGATTGTTTTTATTCCACATTCATTACAATTAAAAGGCTTACAACTTGTTTCTAGTGGAACCTTATTCTGAAAGATCGTTATAAAAAGGGAAACTGCAAAAACTAACACCGGTCATATTATCCAAAATGGTCTAAACGAGCCACACTTTTAATGAAGAACTTTTGCCATTTTCTGTGATCCTGCTTGAAAAGAACGGGAATGTCTTATTGAATAATTCTGGTAGATTCAAATCATTTGCGTTATGCCTTTGGTGAAGTCTGTAACTTGTTTATATGCATAACGCGATTAGATGTATTGCCATTAATACAAAGCCAAGACATTATCATTTGAGAGCATTGTAAGCCAACACAAATTCTATAAACTCGATATCTAAACCTACACAAAATATCCGAGTTTCTTGCAATATTTTCCTCAATTCTTTATAATTAAAAAAAAATTCTGCGTATCGTCTGTAATCACTTTTACTTAATCACATTTTAATTTTTCAAAGCTATTGAGCATGATTCAAGCCCCTTTTCATCTTTCGTTCTATTGAAATGGGTTTCACATCACAAAAGTTGCTCAAAGTGCCTAGTTTGTTTTATAGGTGAGCTATTTTACATGATGTCTAGCCTACGCATTTGTTGTCTGATCGGCAGAGTAGAGTTGGCAGCGAGAAAATCTTATATCATACAAGGTAAAATTCCTTTTTTAGTGGCTCTGCCGAATGAGATATGCATTTTCGTAGAATATAAAATCGACCTTTTTAGTTGTTAATTTTTTGCCAAAAATTTTGCCGAACGAGACAAGCTGAGGAGACTTATCATTTAATATTTAAAAAGTCATTAATTTCACTCTTCATTATTTAGTTATTAAGATAACGCATTATCACGCACAAGAAAAAATTGACCAATGTGAATGAAATTTAATTGAGTAAACGAGCCCATCTAGAAGTACAGCATGCACAGATTCTCAAGGATTTTTTATAATTATAGTAAAAATAAATCACTGCCACACAGAATATACTTACATGACCGAAACATTACGGTTTTAGACAGTTTTGTCAGAAATTGTGAAGATTGTAAATCATTGAGCATTCATATGAAAGAGAAGTGTCGCATATATTTCCGCTGAATGCAGCGCTGCAAATAAATTTCCATGATCAATGGGCTTGTATGTGTTCACTGCTCTATAAGCCACATATAATAAACATCTGACTTCTTCACCTCAATGAGAAATGGCTATTTATTTGAAAACTGAAATAAAAATACAGGATGAGTAAACTGTCCTTATTTCTAAAAAGTTAATACCTTGCTTTGGTGCCACAGTTGAAAAAATATGAGGAAATCATTACCTGCAAAGTGTCCAACAAAATAGTTTATGTTTTGGAATTAATGAAATTCATAACTATTTAACGATAAGAAAGGATTGCATATAACTATTAATTTTTAAATAAGGTGCTAAAATCTTAAAATACTTTTTCTTGCCGCGTTCTGATGCTGCAGTAATTTTATCAGTTCTAAGACTAAAGAGCTCCACCGAAGCTAATACGTCCATGCAATGCATATACCAAGTTTGTTAAAACTGAACCAAGCGCATCATACCACACTCCGCCATTACAGTTCCCACGCTCTGTGGCACAAGGTAGGCGCCCCTAATCAAATATCATTCGTAAGTTTTTTTCATTTTTTTGTTGTTCATAGTAATGCAAGCATTTGTCCCCTTTGAAGTCATGCTTTGATCGCTGGGAACAAATGTAAACGACTCCAGTGTCAGGGATAGGAACTTCTTTTTGATTATAGCATAGAGCATTCATTCCGTAATAAATGGCACAAAATTAAACAATCAATACACATCTGACCTAAGAACCGTAAATTTCTTAAGTTGTAGCACGCTGGTTACCAGAGTAAAAGCGATTTAAAACGTTGATCTGAAAAACAAAATATCCACAAGTTCTGAAGGGAAGCCCTCGTTTAAAGCTTCAATGTATTGCATTCTTGGTACAGATTTGTTAAATCCATTGAACATTACTCCTCAACGTAAATTGTACACCGTTTTTGTCAAGTTTAATGGTGATGAATGGTGGACAGAGCACCTTTGAACTAGAAGAGACCCAAAACTCAACTATCGATGGTCCCGGGTAGGGCTAAGCAGGACGGCCTACTTTTATTATACACCAGTATAGGGAAATCAAATCATTGGTAGTCACTTACACACCGTTACGCCCACACTCTTTTCTACTATCATTATTTCCGCTTTGCACTCATCAGTCTACGCTAACCGTTTGAGTCCAGATAGGTCTTTTTTGTAACAGAAAATAGACTAATCTGGTGACGAATCTATGGAAGAAAGCGTCTTCCTTGATGTATTGTATTAAATCCTTTGAATTTATCTGAAAATTGTTATGTGAATCAAAACAGATCAAAGAAGATATTCAATTTCTTTTGAATGTAACGCATAAAAACCATATTAGAGAGAGAGAGAGAGAGAGAGAGAGAGAGAGAGAAAGAGAGAAAGAGAGAGACAGAGGGAGAAAGAGAGACAGACAGAAAGAGAGAAAGAAAGAAAGATAAAAAGTGAGAGACAGAGATAGATGCACTCAGAGACAGAAACACACACATACATATAGAGGGACCCAGAGAGAGAAACGCAGAGACAGAGAGAGAGACAGCGAGAAAGAGAGTGAGAGAGAAATTTTCTTTCGGTGCAGTTGTTTAAACTCAATTTAAAAATCCATTTGAACATTTGAACGTCAATACGAATAACATAATGTCAAGTTCCTCAGTAATTTGATCTCAGCCTTACAAAAAGCGAGTTCGTGCTTCGACACCCTGATACTCTTACAAAAAAGAGTCAGTTTATAACCAGTTAATTGGCTTAAATGAATCTCTGCTTTGCCATTGAACTCAAAGTTTTTTTTTAAATTCCATATTCTTACAACACCATATATTATAAAGAAAAAGTCTTGTCGATTAGAAAATTTTTTGGGAGAAACTTTTTTGTAAAACCTTTTTAACAGAAAGGGAGAAAAAGTGTTTGCCCAAAGCATGTATCACGGCCTCTTTCTTAGTAGGTCGGAAATATTACACTTTGAGGATAGGAAAAGCACATAACGTAAACATTTTATTTCGCATGATGCCTTAATGTAGGCTAATCTATCAGTGTATCCGGAGCACAGCGCGAGCACGTCATACTTATCATATAATGAGGCTGAGATGATGCGATTTTATGTACTTTTGTTTATAAAAAAAACCGAACTTTTACGTCGGTAACAACCTTCTTGTCTCTCATAAAGTTTTCTGTTCTTGGCTAAAAAAAATGTTGAAAACCCGATATTTTCAACTAAACATCTTAATCACAGTTTCAAACTTTAAGCTCTATGGCCCTTAACCTCCCCCCTCACACACACACCTACATACCCGCATATCTAACTTTAGGGGCACATTTAAAAATGTGTTTTCTCCCTGGCATAGACTAAGAAGAGTGAACAATTTTACTTTCCGATTTCTCAAAAGCCTTCCCGTTTCCACGTGCGCTTCTACAGAATGTTTCATTGCGCTCTAATCTTAAAAAGACGTAGGCCATCACTTTTATGCCTAAAGCAAATAGTACATGTATAGTGGTGCTTGGAGAACTAGAACTCGTTTATGTAAAACAAATGCAGCAATTGATCAGGCAGGATAAAAGGGTAGTAGTAGTAATAGTAGTAGTAGCAGTATTAGTAGTGGAAGTAGTAGTAGTAGTTGTTGTAGTAATAGTAGTGTAAGTAGTCGTAGC
>BMAT01008308.1:716024-729841 GCA_019649035.1 Elysia marginata | reverse complement strand
TTTATATAGCTCCATTTTTCTTCAAGACTTAATAGTATATAACTTGACCTAGAGTGCGCTTTACTCTGTGTTATGTTTATGTTTTAGAATTCTTCATATTTAAGCGTAAGCTTTTACGTTCCATGTTGTCCAATTTTAAATAAAAATTTGGTAAAGGAACTCTCATTTTGATACATTAGATCGGGATCTCCCAAGGAAAAGTGTACCAATAAAGTTTATAAATTTTATTGTTTTACCAACGCACCCTTCTAGAAAACTTTACGAAAAAAAACTTGCTTTGTTGAACACACAAACTAGCTTTTGCAATGAAATGCATTCGAATGTAGGTGTAGACATTGACGCCGATTCATATTTTAAATGTCGGAAAGGAGCTCTTCTAAACCTACTTTGAATTAAACAATATGCCCTTGTTGACTTTTAGAGGTTGGTGTCTTTAAAAGATATCTTTTTGAGACTCTGGGTTGTCTTGCATTTAAGGAGAATATACTGGTAGCTATGATCTTAGCTTCGTAAGATGCCTATCGTTCCAGGGTAAAAAATGGACATCATTTTGGTTCTATCATTGTTTGTACAAAGAATGAGGTTACCGTGAAATGAACTCTGTGTAAACAATAAGCACCACTTTTGATGATGCAAGCTTTTGGAATATCCAATTTACCAACTTTTTATTTTTTGTACAAGCAGCCACTGAGGAAAAATGACATTGTAGTCGAAGCGAGGAACGAAACAATTAGATTCTGACTCCTGACTTCCCTGAATGTGCTTTGCTTCATCTATCCGTATGTCTACAACACTCTGTGTGTGGACTTGAGGACATCTATGTCTTACTTTAACTTATTTGTACTTTTTAGCCAGGCTTTTGCCTTGATAGCCATATTTTTCTTTACCGACAAACGGATCTCTCTAAATGAAAACACGGAGATGTACTCAATTTTCTGATTGGTAAGAATGTTATGTGATGAAAGAGCGGTTTAGTTTAGACTTATTTAGAACTACCTTAAATGATCACGGGGATGTCTGATTTTCAGATATCTAGCTACGTCCAGCCACGCTAAATCAAATCACTACCCCCCCCCCCCAGAAAAAAAATATTACATTAATTACCATCGAGAAATCTTCACATATACATTTTAGCATTATAGAGATGTCACAACGCAAACAAAATTAGGTTTAAAATTTCCGCAAGAATATTGTGATCCCGTTTACGTAAAGAATATAGAGTATTCAGTTTCTTTGATTACAACACAACGGGGAGCCTCAAGAGTGGAAGGTCTCGAAGGCCTTCACATTTTTTTACTCAGGAAGGAGTTTTCATGGTTCATTAATTGGCTTTTTTTTCTTGTCTCTTTGCCTTGAAAGCCTCGCAAATGTGTGTTCAAAAGCAAAGGCCATTTACTCTGGATCGCACGTATGATTTTACATTCAGATATTTTAACCTTAGTCTCAACGAAACTTGTAATTGTTTGTGACAAGGAAAAATACAAAATGTTAAATCAGTCTTATCCACGTTGTCTTTATTACATTACATTAAACTAGATGAGATGAAGGAGCTAAACATTTTAAGAAAAAAGCAGCCGTGTCATCTTTTGTTAGCCAGATTTATAAAATGTGATAAACCATGACTCATAGCGCTCGGATTTCAAGTTGGTCCACTGATATAATACTCTATCTAGGTCAATAAAGCTTTTTCTTGTCTAAGTCCAGATTGCTTCAATTATTTAGAGAAAGATGTTGTTTCAATAGGTAATAAAACTTGGCGAAAATCTGCAGTAGATAATAGCACATTCTTTTCATTTTCATGTTTAAATCGAAATATCATTCTGAGACATAATACCAGATATAGAAAAAAAGGGGAGGTGATACTTATCTTTTGAGATACATTGAACAAGAGAGCTGTTTCTACTATTCTAGTGAGTGCGCGGGTGAAGAATAACATGAACAATAGTAAAAAGATGCAAATCACCATAAAACGTTCATTTTCCTTTATTACCTATTAAGCCATTAGGTGAAACGTTTAGACATTCATATTATTTTTGTTCTGTACCTCTATGAGTTTTTAAAAACTGAATCAATAGTTTTCTACACTAATACAAAAAGCTCTATGGCTTCGTCCAAAGTGCTATGGTAAATTCCAGTAAGTCCATCGTAGAAAAACAATTGGAGTCATACTTTGCCCAGCTTCCATGAATAACAAGTTTAATTAGCGCATTTAGTAGACTCAACGGTATTTTTGGACCTAAAAGAGTGTTCTGTTCTAGCTCGGCTTTTGTACTTTACTACATGTTTTATATTCCTATTTGCATTTGATGCCTTGTCTGTTACTTTTTTCCAGGAGAAATTGTATTTTCATATATACACCAGATTAAGATTTTGAGGCTTATGAAAAAATATAATGGTTATAGAAGCATTTTTCCAACTTTTTTTGCAAAATGATTTCTCCTCGCTCTGTTACTACAGACACTTTGATGGGTTTGGAGTATAGCGCTACAAAACTTTCGTATTTTAACTGTACTACTGTTCCTGATGATGAAAAGATCTGCCCTATTTAAAGAAAACACATTCTTTCTTCTTATTTCGTGTTAACATAGGCAGTCTGTCACTGTAGAGGATAAAAGTTTAAAGCAGTGACTTAATTATGTTTGTAAAATATAAAAGTCTATCGCCCACACACATTTAAGAATTGAGGCTGCTACTTCTGACCGAAAGCTGATGTAAAAAAACGTGCACAATAATATTTGAGTTGTATACAAAATAAAAGTAAGAATAGAATCGTATCATTAAAAAAACATCTCCGCAAGACTATTAACAAGTTCCATGCGCCCATCCTTTCACGGGTATTCATAGCGTAGCTTTAGAGTGAGGCTGCATTACAAAGAGTGCCAAGTGAAACCGAATTAACGTTAAAGCAATAGTGGTATATACGTTTAAAAGAAAAAAAAAGCCATTCGCCATGATTTAGACCAAAATTTGAGCGCAATTTTGATTTGCAAGTGTTACTTCTTATAAAGAATTCAACATCTAAAACCAAGAGCAGTTTATTTTCGTATGCAGAAAGCATAGACTGTATTTTGTATAGCGCCAAATACGCTAGTATTCTAAGCGCTTTAGATCGGCTCTCCGTCAGGTAGTTTCCAACCCAAGTACCCTCTGAACTCATTTGGGATATTCGGATATTATCTTATCGTATCTTGAGAGAAGTAGTGAAAAGGCCTACTGACAAAATTCTTTACTGTCTATCATCTGGTACTCATTAAACTCATGAATGAAGCGAGAGATTATGTTTGAAGAGTTTTTTCCAAAGACTGCGACCTGCCTACCCAGCGCTTGATCTTTCGGTGTGGCAGGAGAGTGTCTATCCCTAAACTGCGACAATACACTAAAGAGAAAAAAGAATATTTGAATAACTACCTGTTATAACTGCTCTTAAGAAACAACCGACAAATTCATGTTGACTGTAATAATTATATAACACACATAGGGTAGTCTTGCTCCCCAAAGAGATGTCAAGACATAAACTTTTATGCACCCACAAAGACAAATTGACGGAGGAATGACGCTATTGTGAAAATTTGCGTTTTTACGAAAAATCTTAGATTTTACCGAAAAAAGTCGTAGCATTTTGATATGTTAGATGTAGAAATAACAAGGCGTATCGAGAACACAATTGTACTGCTTATCCTTATTGCGTCTGTCGCACACGTTCTATGAATAGCTCTCTATGATGATGTCAAACACAAGTCATGTTATTCATAACCACTCATATTACTTAATACAGCACGGAGGTTACCAACGTCAGGCGATGACGTAACCCCTGTTCCGAAAACCATTGTGTTGAAAAAGAAGGAGTCTTAAGAATGACTGAACAGAGGGGTCTGTTACAACAACAAAATCATGATACATTTTTGAGGAGATAAAGTAAGGCGTATCGAAACGTTATTTTCCAAAGACGTACTATAGATACACACAATTGTAGACGAACAAAAAAAATCCTTCTATTACATCATTTCCGAAATTATCCGGTAACTATATTTCAGTTACTAAGTTTAATATGTGTTTTACAAATAAAATAGATTTTATCTGAATGTAACGGAATAATTAACATTTTAAAAAAGTTTGTAAAAAATAGTAGCAGAGTGCGAATTCTGTCACGGACCAATCCATTAAAATTTCAGCCTCAAAATGTTACAAGAAATATTATTATTTTCAAAGCCATTAAATTGGCACTTTCCATCAACCAACATATCGTCTGATAAATCTTAAACTCTTTTAAAAAAGAAAAAAATTCATGAGCTCTTACGGTACTTGAAAACCCACCAAATTTTCTTAAATCAAGCCAATGGGGTTACCAGGATAACCATAGACCATTCCTTATCAAGAGAAACGCTAGAGCGCTGGGAACAGTGCAATTCGTATCCCAGTCAATTATATAAATCAAGTAATTATTATCACTAATGTAACGAATACTTTGTTCGAGCTATATGAAAAGAGGAGACCAAAGTTGTACGAAAATAAGCAATTATAATTAAAAAGTGCAACCCCCACATATTTGCACACTTTCCAAAAAACTATGATAAGGAAAGTAAAATGTTAACCAAACATTATAATATAATCTATAAAATATTATAACTACAGTTTATAATAAACATGATATGATAAAAATGAATAATAACTATACTTATAATATTAAATTTTGGTGGCTAAATGAGTGATTAGTGAAATAATAGAAGTTATTATAATCATATCGACTATAGTCACTACCGTGACAACGAGTAATGGTAACGGGTGATAATGGTGATATTACAAAAATGCTAATGATAAAGAAATTGGATAACAGTATCAGAAAAAATAGCACTATTTAAAATAATAACCATAACAACAATAGAAATAAACAAAGTGCACAGCAGCAATCCAAACAAGAATTATCTAAAAATAAGGACAGTCACATAAAACTAAAAAAAAATTAAACAGAAGAGAAAGAAGTGGAGGAGCGGGAGCAGATAAAGAAGAAAGTAATGAAAATGATTATTTTTACTATTGTTGTTTTTGCTGCTGCTGTTGTAATTTTAGCTCTTGTTCCTAAAAAAAAAGACCAGGTTTATTATCAAAATCCTTATTATCAATAATCTGATTGTGTTGATGTTAACCAAAAGCCTGTTGCATTGTGAACTATTTCAATACGCAATCTGTAGGTTGACTGTGCATAAAAAGTTATAATAATAATAGCCTAGTAATAATAATAATGATAATAAAAATAATAATAATAATAATAATAACAATTATGATAGTACAATTAAAAAAATAATAATAACAATGATGAGGTAGATTATACTAGAACCGAGCTTACCATTTTATCCTCGGAAAATTAAACTTTTGCTGCAAATATCCGATGTTTCACATTGAAACAAGAGTTATGTAAATGGAATCCATTAAGGAATAAAAGATCTTATCAAAAAATCCCTGCAAATGCAAATATCACGCATTCGTCTGTCCAAATTATGCTATATGCCAAAGGAAAAATATTTATCCCATAAAAGCGTTTTTCACTCATTTGCATCTTTACAACGATAATTGTGCTAAAGTTTTCACTTCGCTTTCTTCCTCTTTATTTCTCTTTTTTTCAAGGACACATGATTTTTTTAAAACCTTGAAACGTTAAAAAATTACGTTGCTGTTATAGCAAGACATATGATATTGACCTCATGCCAAATCCTACGTTGTTAGACCGACATGTAAGCAAAACAGAATTTTCCTTTCACCGCTCCAGGCAGCTCCAGTCACCATTGGCCAATGAGAGGCATAGGACGCGGCTAGCGGCTACACTCGTCAGATTGAGTTGGCTGCGACAAGCTGTAGGCCTGGCAACAATGGGGAATCCCGGCGATAAGGATAGCACAGAGAGAGAGAGAGAGAGAGAGAGAGAGAGAGAGAGAGAGAGCATTCATCAATAAAACATCTAATAATTATATCAACATGGAAGACTGGAAAAGTAAAGCTTATAGCAAGAGGAAAACGAGAGTTTAAACAATCTGCGGCAGGGAAAGAAAGCTACTGATTACGTCATTGAAGCGCCATGTTTTGAGCAAGCAATCAGAAATGATGTGAAATGTTATAATTTTATTATTTTGGTTAGAACTTGATTCTTAAAATAGCGATAAATAGTTATAGATTACGTTATTGTTTGGAAAAGATTTACTTAATAAATCACTTACTTCCACTTAACTTTGAAACGTCATTTAGGCTTAGTCAATCTATCGAATAAGGGCACAAGTCTATTTTTTTATTGATTTACATTAGTCACAAGGAAAGATGATTTTATATGTGATGAAAGTAACTTGAATCAGACAAAAAGAACAAAAAGTAATTTATTCAAGGTAGATTAAACTGATGTCCAGACAGTTAGCGCACAAAATTTATTTGAAAATAATATCGTTATTTGGTCTTCGATATCAGAATAAACTCTTTTACAAAGTGTCACATTGATTTGTTCATTAACCAGTATTTGATGTATTTTGGGCGAATCAAAAACACCACAGGAGTCTCTTTTTCTTTCATAAGTGTCGTTGTTGTTGTCAGAGATTATATTTGACAATAAGCGGTGAAACATGTAAAAAGGATTGACTGAAAAGTCTTACCTCTTGTGCAATATTTTCTTGTTAAACTGAATTGGCTCTATCCAACTTGACACCAAGTCTCTCCTGTATGTAATCTCACTGCTCTCAAAGACATATATAGCTGTGATGTTACATCCGTGTTCTATGAATCAAAACGTTACATACAGTCGTGTTCGAATATCGACGGCAAAATGGCGCAAATTAAAAAAACTTTTTTGAAGCAATGTGCGGTAATAAAGTTCTTTAATGCAGAAAGGACTTCACCAGTGGACATTCAGTGACGCATGAAAATGTCTCAAGTGATGTTTATGTAGATCTTACCACAGAAAGAAATTGAACGAAAAAATGTGGTTGACCCATCACTAACAGATGCTAATCATCAGGTGAAAGTTGATGAAATATTTTGAGAAAATCGTCAGATAAAACAAAAAAAATGTTGCTTAAGTGACAAAAGTTTCTTGAGAACAACTGGCGCATGGTACCTCGTAGATTAGGCAATAATAGCATTCGTGAACGTGATAATACTCGCCCGCGGAATCAGAGCAAAGATTAATGATGCCCTTCTTCAAGTCAGATTCCAGAAGATCCTGCCTCATCCTTTACACAGTTCAGAACTAGTCCCGTGGAATTTAGTTCTTTGTTCTAAGCTTAAACAACCATTTTCATGAAACCATTACACTAATTATGGCGAAGTTGAGGCTGGTATCTATATATTCCGTAAGTGCCACAGAGGAAAACCAACTGAATGTTTCGCCGACGCCATTTGAACAACTTGTTTATCGTTGGCGCCCAGCAGTTGACAGGGACGATGGCTACTAGGAAAAGTAAAGATGACTTCCATTAGTGGACTCCCTAATCATCCATTCCATGTGTAACTTTTCTATATGCAATGGTTAGTTTTGAAACAGTGGTTGAACATAATAGAAATGCAACTTAAAGCAGTGAAAAACGATTATATGATATCCAAGGCCAGGAAGGTGTAGAAATTTTAGTAAAATAACCCTTTTTCCATATAAACCCAACAAACATCTACTGAACACATGCGGATAATAAGGAATAAGCTTTTGGCAGCTTTGGAACATAGGAAACTATTATTGTCTTGTTGATATCATTACCCATAAAATGTTTATGTGTATTCATTTTCCTGAAAATAATGGCATTTAAGATGAGATAAGATACACTTTATTGATCCATTATTTGAGATTTGGTATGGACATTGGTGCTGAAGTAAATAGTACAGTTTGACAATTATATTTCATGCTCAAGTCTATAAACATATTAAATACACGTACTTACGTACCATAAAGACTTTACGATAAACGAACACACTTTTACGAAATAAGTAAGTTTGCCTCTCGCTTTCCTTCTTTTCCTCACTTTTCTCACATTTCTCCTAAGTCATAAATTCACAGACATAAAACGTATAGACAAACGAAAACAAAGCCTTTAAATTAACATTTAGGTGCGATTTTAGATTCAAAAAAATTTCTAGATGTCGCAGGTCGTATAATAGTTTTATTTTTCAAAACCTTTATCTCTTCTACAATCCCTTTTGAAGATGAAATCAAGAACAGGAGAAAATTACAAGAAAACTTTTTAACCAGCTTGTTAAACAAGCGGTTAGGTAAAAAGGGAACTAAAGCCAGAAAGAAAAGAAAAAATCTCTGATGGAAGCTTCTTGACACAAATTTCCGTGGATCCGTAAAATGGAGTTTGCACTCGATTTTCTTAATAATGAGCTTTCCAACATAAAGTTCACTGAAAAAACCACTCTGGTGTCAGGAAATAACTCAGATTACTAGGCCATAAAGAGAAAATGGGATCATAGCCAAATCCTTAAATAACTGCTCTATGGAGAAAAACTAGAGTCATTGAACAAACAACTTGTCTCGTTGGACTTTTGATGTCAGCATTCCACATTAGTGTAAAAAAGAAGGGCTAGGAAAACCTCAGAGAGAACGGCGGAAACGACAGACTCAAAGGAAAACAGTAGCCTACCGTTGCAAATAACAGCTAAATCTCCCTCATATGTTCGTTTTACGAGAGAAGCTGCTCTTCAACCATTCGACTTTCAAAATTTGCGCTCATGGAACGGACAAAAAAAATGACACACTTGACTTGAACTATTCATAAAAAATTAGATCGACTAGATAGACGGCCCAAGGAACATGGTTTGAAATCTAATCCTAGACTCTATTGCTAGAATAAAATTGATTGAAAGTAGGCAGCTAGCTAAGAATTTTTGTTAGAGTTTATAATTTAAGCGTCTGTCATTTAGTTATTTGGCCTACCTATTTCTGTATTGGAAAAAAAATGCGCAGCTATTTTCTACGCGGTGCCAAAAGGTGTGTCAAACTGACGTCAAAGGAAAGATAACAAAGACGGACTTGGTTTCAATTTTAACTTTTAGCTTAGATCTAGATCTAGTTTTACACAGTGAAAATTAGTCTTTTCTTTTCAAGATTCATCAGTAGGCTAGATCTGTTTGGTTATTACATAGAAAGTAAAAGGAACGCGATAAACAAGAAAAGGCTTTATTTATTATAAGAGGTAATGAACATAATAATTTTATAAAGTAAAAATTACTTCCATTTTATTTTGATCTAGATATAGATCTAGATCTAATAAAATTTAGATCTAGATATAGATTGAAAATTAGACCTTATCTCAATGTCTAGATTTGACCAATTATATTATTAGAAAACAGATCAATCTAGATTTAGACAAAGATCTATGTTCTAAAAATATTTTGTTATATCTTCAACCGATGAAAGGCCCAGATTTTTTTCTGATCACGAAACCCCTTATAAATACTGTATGTTGTGTTCTCTAAGGCCTGCATTGTTTTATCAATAAAGAGGGCAATTGTCAAAAGCTCAGTAATTTGTAATAATTTTTTTTGATATTTTAGCTATAACACAATTTGCCTTAACCCTGGCCATGCAACCTGAAGAAATTGAAGGGGTATTTAATCGGTAATAGTATCCAGCGTTACTGTTATATCGTTGCAATTGAAGAGGAAGTTAAAACAATAAAATCAGAAAATATGTCCTTTTTTTTAAAAGAAAATAATGAAGGACAAACAGTCACATTATCTTCTTTTAAGGCTTAAAACTGAATTTTAATAAACTCCGCCCGTTCATCGCCACGATCATTATTAGTGAGACGGTTTGGGACACGATTGAAATGTATAAAATTTTAACACGTTCTTTATCGTTTATAAATTACTACGTACTTTGTAACCGATTCCTTTTCCCCCAGAAAAATATGAAAGCAGGGGAATAAGCAAATCCTCCTCAAGAACCTGATAAAAATTTAACGCCATCACTATCTACAGACACGTAAGTGTTATAGTTTTAATATTCACAACTATAAACTGAGCCCGGAGACTTGAGATGCATTGACTCTAAAATTCTCTTACTCATAATGAGATAATTTTGGAGCATTGTGGTGCAACTTAATCGGTATCCGTCCATGAGCGACTGTTTATTTCACTGTGTAATCGTTGGAACTTAAACAATCCGAACACCATGTAGTTCTTATTGTAAAATCAACTTTTTAAATAGCAAAGAGAATCATTGTCAACAGTGATATTTCTTATCGTGTTTATTTTTTTTGGACCGAGATATTTTTAGTTCTTATTACAATTTTGTTTCATCTCCATCCACATACTGTTTATAAAGCTTCAATGCTTTTTATAGCACAAACTGTAAATACCGTAACGCAAATAAGCAAACAATGACGACAACGACAGCAAAAAGAACATCAACGCTCTGAACAGAAGACAAAATTTTTATTATTATCTTAAGGTTACATTAGTTAATGCTACTGTGTTTATTCATTATCAGAGGACGATAGGTAATGAAAGTAATGGCGAAAATAAAAAATCACGTTCTCATGCTTAAATATTTGAGAGGTTTTTGTTTACTGTTGCCAATCATTGTGCCCAGCAACTGCTCAGACACCTTCATTCACAAACACCTTACACCCTTTCAAGAAACCTAAATGAATGGGTTGCGAGGTGGGGGGGGGAGGGGAACAATACAGACTAGCAGGTTCACATCCTTTTTTTCAAGTCGAAGAGAGAAGGAACTGAGTAATTTGACTAATCTTACTATCTGGCAAAGTGCCTATGATGAATACCCAATGTCAATACTACACTCTGTACACCATTTCTCAGTTTTTGCTAGGGTTCCTATCACACAGAAATAGTGTATGCCTGGTGATCAATGCAATTTCTTCTTCGTGTCATTCCAATCTCGTGCTATTGGCCCCCCGATGCCATTTCGGTTCAATACCATTTATTTTGCGCAAACGATGATAAGATGATTCATTCTCAGGTCCAGTGAACTTTATTAATATTGAATTGGAGATTCATCATTTCAGGATCTTTTATTGGCTAAATCTCTCGACTAAAACATCTCAATTTTCTGGTTTGATTTTGGAAATATTCCTTTCTTTAGTACACTTGTCTTAGTATTTTTAAAGGAATAATTAGACGTCTGATTACCTTTTTTTTTACTAAGCTTTATCTAAAAAAGTAAATTTCCCACAATTTTCGTGATGTAATTGGTCTTTTTGTATCTGTCATATCTTTTTCTGGCTCTGATTCTACAAGACTATCTCCTTAACTTTCTCTCTCCCTCTCGCTCTCATGTTTTTGATGTATTAGTAGTACACACCCTTTCAAGATTCTCCATCTCCGGGATCGAAATGCTATCATTATTATTGCAATATCCCAGTAGTTATGATTCTCCCCCGACAGTTCACAAGCTCGCCGAGCTAGCCTGAGGGTTTCATAAACATAGAGAAGTTAGCCTACTGCTTCTTTTCGATCTTTTGCTTTACATTACACGCCTCATTTAAGATCTGGTTGTGTTACGTAATGGTTCTAAGTCAAAATAACTCCTGAAAATTGCATTAATGGTGCAATAAAATTTAAAAAAGATATATAAAATAGTATTTTCTTTCCCCGAGTAGTTTTTCCATAGCTTTTAATCTAAACCCTGTGATGCAAAACACATTTCCTAAAAAAAAGCATTGACTTTACAAAATCGTCTTAAAAGTTCCGTGTTGGTTTCTTTTAAACTTACAGAACTTGCACTGGTATGGTCGCGCTTGAACTTAAAAAAAAACTTCACAAGTGTCTGAATTGGGAATGAAACATAAAGTAGAATACGATGCCATTTATCAAAAAGTCCTTCGTTACTCTTCCTTGCAGACTTTCACACATAATTACACAGCACTTAAAATGAAATCTCACCTCTGTTGAAATTTTAAAAAAATAAAACATTTGAAAATTTTCATTATGAGGTCGGGTAGAGAATCTCTACCATAAACCAATGTAGCTACACACTTACATGACAATTCAGGTGAACTGTTTGATAATTTCAGTTAAAAGAGGTACTGTGTCCAACGGTTGATTTCTTCTTCTTCTCCTCCTCCTCTTCCTTCTCCTCCTTCTTCTTCTTCTCGGTAATTATCATCGTCGCCACCCTTTTTATCATGAACATCGTTTATATGATTAAATTCATGCCCATTGTCACTACCAAAGTGACAAACAGCACCATCATCATCATCGTTATGCTCGCGACATTTTTCAAAGTTCTGAGGTATCGTCTTTCAAAGTTTGAATCATAACATACCAATCGACCATCATGAAGCAGATTCATTTCCCAAGTGAAAAGGTATAAGTAGGAGCAGATAAGGGGAGAGGTGGCGGGGAGATGGGTACCGTAATGAGATAGAGAGCTGTGCAGATAAACTAGAAGAGCATAGGAGGAGACTGTTATAAAAGAGAAAAGTAGATAAAAAAAGTGGAGTGAAAGTAAGAGAGAGAGAGGAGAGAGATAGAGAGAGAGGGGGGCAGAAAGAGAGAGATAAAAAAAAAAGACAGAAAGAGAAAGAGGATGGAGAGGAGAGAGGGGGAGATAGATAGCTAAAAAGATCGATAGATAGATAGAGATAGATAGATAGAGATAGATAGATAGATAGATAGATAGATAGATAGATAGAGAGAGAGAGAGAGAGAGAGAGAGACAGAGAGAGAGAGATATTTATCTAATCTGGCTCAGTGAAAAATTTCGTGTCAGAAACCGCAGTTTGGATCGGAAACAGAATACAAAACCTTCATCGGCTTTCATTAGGATCTATTGGCAACTCTTTGCTCGCTCAATCAGATCTTACGGTTTACATTTCCAATACAAACGTTGCGATGGGTGAGTAAACCAAGAGCAAAGGAAATAAAGTAGAACAGACACCAAATTAATAAATAATAAATGTATTTAAATAAAACGTGAAAAATAGAAATGAAATATTTTTACAAACTTTAAAAAATTTACATTGGTATCTTTCTTAGAATAAGCCAGAAGCGAGGAAAATGGGAGGGGGCGAAAAGGAAGTTTTAGTGGGGAAGTGTCGGAGTGAAATATCTCGAGATATAATTATGGCCTGCCGTATGGCATACCAACAAGAGGAGTCAGAAAATAACCATTAATTTATTGTTGTGTATATTAAATTCATTGTAAAAAGTATTGGAGACGTACAAATGTAATCCACACAGCACAAATGTCCCTTAGCTCCATGGTCCCAAAGGCAAGCGGCATAAGACTCTTGTACTGTAGAGTAAAACTACCATGTCTCCTATTCTGATAGGGATATTGCTGTGAAATTTTAAAATACTTCTCAAATTGGTTGTGCTAACCTTTGATGATAACACGTGGACGTATGGTCACAAGTTCACGGCGGTCATTTTGAAAAAAAAAAAATAGGTTGGACTCCCCCCCCCCCATCTCCTCCTAAAAATATCAGTTTTTGCAGAATGCATACACTTTTTTGTTTATCTTTTTATAACAGTTACAATGTTTGTGCCGAAATGTTTGTGGCGGGTTTGTGTATTTTTTTTGTTTTAGAATAGCAGTCCTTAGAAAATTTGAAAATGAGTATTTATTCAATCATATCTGCGATAAATATATCCGAAATCGGTGATGTGCCATGTCTATTACTTCTACTTTTAGTTGTCATCATGCGATGCCCGGCAGCGGCGAAGTTCTTCTCGGTGTGGTAGATCCAAGAACAATGTCAATAGGAATATTGAGCATTACATGATCTACAGTAGTATTTAGTTTTTGCTCTCTTGTGGACCGCAAAGCAGACTTGACGCAGTGATATTCTATAGTTAGCTAGATGGGACTTCCGGTGAGGCCG
>BMAT01008308.1:699072-714134 GCA_019649035.1 Elysia marginata | reverse complement strand
TTGGGTCTGTGGCTGCTGCACTGATGTATATTGCAGATAAAATAATGGTTGAAAGCGGCCGCTGCGAGTCTCGGCATAACAGAATTTGGCAGTTGTCACTCGTCGACATAGTTGGCCTCTACATAAAGCAGAACATGTTTATCTGCTAATTTGGAAATCTTTTGGAACTGGGTTTTTTATGATGCACATAATATATCAAGTGTGCGTCGATAAGAGTAATACAGTGGAAGATACCGTTTAAATATTGTCTGTTAGGATGGCTAAATTCATACTTTTGACCAGTTGGTCAAGATGGTTCAAGCCAACCGTGTAGACGCTACAGACATCAGCAATTAATCGCTTCTCGATTATTCTAAAACCACTATCTGTTCCTCCACCCCTTACCCTATTGTCTAGTGTTATCAGGGTGAAATGTGGAAAGAAAATTGACGCGTTTGGTGTCATGGCCGCTTATAGCCAAGAGGTCGCCTTTTCTAGGTAAAACTGGATGTTTAAAATTTCTTTTCTTCAGCTTTGCTAGGAAGCATACCCTGTTTTCAAAGCAAGGGTCAACCTCCCCGGCTTCTTCTTGCAAATGGAGGAATGGAGCGGCACAAAAGTTGTCTACGTTAAACTGATGGTCGCTATCGAGATAATACTCCATGATATTGTTGGCAACGTGGCTAGCAAAAATGTTTCCATGCACCTTAAAATGCTGTTTCCAAATGTAGATAATGTTTAACAGATTATAGAAGTTCACAGCATCACATATAAGAAAAAAATTACAGCCATATTTCGTTCAGAAAAATTGTATTAAATGACACCAGCCTTTAATTTAAAGCGAGCCATACTTTTGTCAAAAGAGATAAAGCGCTTTGCTTGCTGCTTGTTTCCTCAAATCAATTAAAGCTGTATTTGTGCTCAAGATTCACAGCCTGGCGGTCTCCTCTGGATGTAGTTCGAGTTCTCACTGACACGCAAAAAAAATTGGAATATTCGCTACTGGTGTTGACTCATTGCTTATAAAGTTGAGTCCATATCTTTATAGCCACTTTTGGTCCAGTGGTCTACAACAGCTGGTCGAGGGTCTACAACTATTGCTATCGGCAAGTCTATGGAGGCTTTAGGCCCTACTTTCTGTGGCATTGGTAGCTCTCCACCTGTCCTGACAGTAAAGATCTATCACTTCAAAAATAGTTTCTTATGGTTTAAACGAAAGTAAACACTAAGAAGGAAGCCATTATAATTTTTACAGCGCATGTACAAAGTAAGGATACTTTGGATCTCTCTAACTGCAAAGTGAAGCTGTCGCTGTTAGCGTCGCGAATATCCAAGTGTAACTTACAAATAGTCGCCCGATGTGGCGTCATGGGGAGTTAGAGATTTAAAGAATCAAAAATAAAGTTCAGTCACATCAATTAAATAAGGAAATTAAAAGGTAGGAAGACATCAGTTCATACCGATCAAGATTAAAGCAATAGGCTCGATTCAGGTTCTACACCGCTCCCAGACCAACACTCGCCTTTGCAATTTTCTGGTCCTATAAATTGAACATAATATAATCAAGCGATACAGTAACATGGCGATAGCCGTATTGCTGCAAATTACTTCGTGGAACAACGAATGATTCTCCAATAATTTCACGAAATATTGTAATTAGACATCGACAAAAGTCAAAATCTGAAATCTTTGCCTCCTAAGCAAAGAAGAATCTTGAATGCGCTATAATTTAAGCAACATAAAAAAATTTGGAGAGACACAATCATTGTAAAACAACCTCTTTTTCCATGGAGTTTAATTTTCCCATAGAGTTTTTCTAATTGTTTTGGAAATCCCTGTAAACAATCGAGTTGAGTCAAGATTATAATAAACTTTGAATATTGTGAAACTTTCATCGTAGATAATGGGCGTAAGAGTCTAAGACCTAATTAAATGACCATTCTAGAATGCCAAAATTGGAGCAATACAGCAACGTGTCCAATTGTTTTTTTACTCGCAAAGGTAAGGCGCAAGATCAACATGCTCAATAAAAAGGCTGGTCTTTCCAAAAAGCTCTTTTGCCGATAACTATTGTCCTATTTATCCGTATCTTTTAAAACTTCAGAATCACTTTAGACGCACCTCATTATCTTTTTAACATTTTTCAAACTTACTCTATCAGTTTAAAACTTGTAAAAATGTATTTATTATTATTTGGTCCAAATTTAAGGAATTTCAAGACGATTTATAATAGTTTTCCAGTTTATCGTGTTTCTTAAGTACGAACAAAAACATCAGATCAAATTTAAAACAACCGGACACAATTTATGAGACTTGGAAGACTAGAAAGATGATGTCGGTATAACATCTAACGCCCCCAAGCATCGGCTTCTTTTCCTTACAATATTTATCCATCGCTTTATCTCTGATACTTTCCCCCCTTTTTTTAGTTTTCTTGCCCTTCTTGACACAGCCTAAAATAATCGTTCTTGGCCTCGGGCCCAGATTGGTATTAGAGAAGAAAAATTTATAATGTCAAACGCTATAAAATTTTAAGATGATTAGATTCATTTATGCTTTAATAAGGTTTCGTTTTACAAAAATGTCAAAACACTTTTATATGTACCCAAAATGTTATTCAAAATTTGTCTTCAACGATCTATAGTAAAGAAGTAGGTAGATAGATAGAATGATAGATAGATAGATAGGCATATATATATATATATATTTATATAGATGGAATGACTGATAGACAAAATAGGTAGTTAAGTTGTAGGAATAATTCACCTAAACTGCCCATATGTATCCCCATATTTCACATGATAAATCTCTATCTGTCCCTCTCTCTCTCTCTCTCTCTCTCTCTCTCTGCCTCTCTCTGTCTCTTTCTCTATTTATTTTAAAGTTATGTGAAAAGGACTAAACAACTATCCTTTCGGTATCCTTATGTCACGTTTTTTCTAATCTGTCTCCCTTAAATCAAAATTGATTTTATTCTCGAGAGTTCCAGGGTTGAAATTTTATATCCTTTATTAAAGAAAAAAGCTCCAAGGGTTTCGTATATGGCAAAATTCTAGCGGGTGGTATATTTCCGGCCAACCTCTTTAAATTATCGTGATATAGTTTTTTTATTTGCTTTTTTTCTATGAAGTTTTTTTCAAAGACCTTTCTTTGTGCCTGGTACCGTTAAGGTTTATACCTGTTGTGTTTTGTCTTCTTTTGCTCTATTTTGGTCTTATTCTGTCATCTCTTCTTTGTTCACTCAGTTTTACGACGCTTGGTTAAGCCTATAAAACATAAGTCTTCTTTAACTGCGCTCGTTGTGTTTACTTCATTCACACCATTTTTTATGTAAAGGTATTAACCTACTTTGTCACTTTATTTTGATTTTTAATCTTCTTGAGGTTTTGTATACGTTGGAGAAACAATTGTCCAGTTTGTAATGATTACAAAACCAGCATATACTGAAAAAAAACGTCATTCTAATTACTACAAGCTTTTGTTTATGACGTGTGCCATATGCCGAGTGGTTGAAAACCAAGTTTTAAAAAGCCAAGTTGTAATCACCTAAAGCTCTGTTATCTTTCCTATGTAAGAGGTTTTTCAAGTAAAAAAATCCTCATCATATTAAGTTCTTCAAATTTTGACATGGTCGCTAGCTTTTGAAAACATCTCGAATACCATAACAACCTTACGAACCCGGCTATCATTTAAAATATTAACGAAATACACTTTTTAAGTGCGCTTTTGAGCGCATTATATACATTATTTCTCTTAAAAGGTAATCTTTGGGATTTAGCAAGGCTGAGTTATTCGAAACTATTATTATACATCTTGTCTGTGAAGTGCTTAAAGCTAAAAGCTCAACGTGCATTAGTATACATTTGATAATATTTTTTGTTAAACGTGCGTGTTGATGACGGTGCGCTCCACGGCCTATCTTTTGAGTCTTCTGAAACTTATTTTCTGTGGGTTTTTTTCAGTCTGGACACAGCCGCTAAACGTAAGAAATCAACTTTTCTTAAAAGTCAAACCCCTCGAGAATTATTTGAGAAGGCGATACAGGATTTAACAACAAAAAACAATGTAAAATGAAGAACTCATCAGCTGATGCCTTTGATTTTTCGCACAACATGATTGTCTTTTAGCTTTTATCAGGTCAAGTGAAGCTATCAAAATGTGTAAACAGTGTTATGGAATACATACATTACATTATCAATAACCAACCACACAATCTGTTCAACAGCCATAACACTTTATATTCCTCATATAAGGGTAGGGTTTTGTATGTTGCTTATTCTAAGTAATCAGATTATTCATCGAAATTTTAAAAAAATCTGTAGGGCGCTTAAGAGGTCAATGAATTCGTCATAAGCCTCTAAGTCGTTTTATCTTCTTTATCTTGTGGATGTTGCACACGGTGTCCTTTCTCTAATCTTTCTTTTCTTCTCGTCTAGATAATATATGTAGTTATCTTTATTCTCTTTTTATCCTTTCGCTAAACGTATGGATAAGTTTGCATTGTTTTCTGTCATAGCATCACCTACTTTCTCACTTCCCATACCTTTCATTAGCGCCTCCAGTAACCCAATCCGTTTGTTTTTGCAATCTCATACGCTCTGGTCTCCATTTCCCTAAATTCAAGTTTGCTTCACAAGATATTTTTTCTCCTAACTGTTGCAAGTGTTAAAATTTTGTTACAACTCCTACAGTACTTTTTTCTCCATCTAATTTAAGAAGAAATTCTAAACGCTTCCTTTCCTATTACACAGCTTTCGAAAGTCTTTGAGCAAAAAGGGAAAAAAACACAAAAATTTTTTCGTTGCCCTTTAACATTCCTGGTGTCATTCTGAAAAGATTACAAGGCATTGGGCCTGTCACTGCCACCAACTTGGAGGGATTTATTTAAGCACAACCACCGAACCTCTGTCAGCAAGTAAGCAAGGGTTTAAGTTTGGGACCATCCAACACTTAAGACAAGTGGAAACTTTAATCATATTTATGATTACTTTTACCGATTTAAAAAATTATTGCTTAGGGTCAAGAGGAAATACTGCCTTGCTTGATGCCACCACGTTTAACATCGATATTATAGATATATCTAAAAGAAGGTGAAAGCTAGAGAAATGTGACTGGCTCGGACAGGAAAAAAAGTTGAGGCTGACAAAGCAAAGACACCACAGACACATCCGTTTCAAAATTTCTCATCCTCGTCCAACCATTTGTTTTTATATTTTACGTGGGTGTAAGACAGGAGAGCTGACAACATGCTTTTCTACAATAAAGGGAAACAAAATATTGATTCAGCGTATAAGCTAAAGATTACATAGGGCAATTTTCCTTTCCTGCGCTTTTCATGTACAAATGGTTATAAACTTCAACTATTTGATTGAGAGTGTTTTAACAAAATAGAAATATAGTTGTCTAAAAATATGGGAATGCAGCTAAGTTAAACAAAAACAAAAAAAGAACTCAACCTTGAAAGTTAGGTCATTCAGTTACAGCTGAAAAGTTATATAACTTATATTACTTCAACTTGTAGGACACTGAGCTTGTATTGTCGTTTCCTAGAAAACCTAGATTGATTTCTTTAAAAACTATAATTATTGTGCTTAGCATGAATGAATACCGATTCAATTTGTTAGATCGAAATGAACTCAATAAAAAATTGTTTCCCTTTGTATCTGAGTTTTCTAAGCGGAAATACAAAATTGATGTAAAAAGGCAATTTTTTCTTTTTGGTTTTATTATATCCAATGTTGTTCTGTTGTTCCTATATCAAGTGGAAAGCTTTCTTATTTCGCCTCTCCTTTTCATCTCTTAAACTGGCATGCCTTTGTTCCGTATTTTCTATTTCTATTGATAAAAATGTTCATTGCCGTGAACACTAGAAGAAACAAGGTTACTAAAATGTCTCTGAACCACAATGAATGAAACAGCAAGGTTAAGAAGAGCAGGCAATAACAGCAAAAATAAAATATAGCTTTTCTTTTAAAAGCTGCGACAAGATTTAAACTGGAGCTTTTTGTGACCAATTTTCTCTAAAAAAGGAGAATCTAAAATTACGACATCTTTGGCATCAGTCCTAATGTGTCCACTTGTATAAAACTGATTACCGGTTCTGGGTTAGCTTTTCTACGAATCCATTGAAATGCACAATACTAAGTTTTCGATGCTGCTGAATGCAGCGTAGCGGCTTTTTAATCTCCACACATTCAAATTGGGCCGCGCTCTCATCTATTTATATACAATTGGACATCCAAATTTCATCAAACTGCTGCCCATAAACGCCTTGATGTAGAATTATGAATTTCACGGGTGTTTAAGGAGAAAACTAACTGAGATTGTGAGGAAGAAAACTTTGCTCTTACTTATCTTATTCATATCTTGCTGTAACAAAATAGTTTTCTGATTTGTTTTGTTGGCGCTTCATTAATTTTCTTTTTCGTAGGTCTGCCAAAGCAACCTAGAAAAGAAGTTAACGAATAAGTTTTGCACTTTGCGTGTTACAAATATTCCGTCATTAAATTGTTTACTGTAATAAACAGGTGTGACAATTTCTAGCCTGCATACTAAGAAGTTTTACTCTATTTTACCGTGGAATGTAATGAAAATTTTTTGAGAAGGCTGCGGTTTTGTTTATTTATGATTTAGAATACAATCAAAGATGATCGGATAATTTTCTACAGCATCATTTTCCTATTGTGATATACTTTTCTACTATGAATAAGACAGATCCTTCACAATCGTTGCATTTTATTCCGTCGTCCATTTATTTTTGTATTAAATTTAGACTCTTCCCCGTTGCTATGTTAATTAACTTTAACTTTTTTTTCTTTCACTTATTTTTTCTATTGTTTTAATTGACAGTTACGAGTTTAAATTGAAAGAAAGGTTCTCTTTTTATGTCTCCTTCTATGTCTCTCTCTATGTACCGGTATATCTCAATTTCATCTCTTCTTCTATCTTTCAGTTTCTCTTTTTTATGTCTTGTCTATTCTTTAAATCATCACCTACTGACATTGATCTCTGTTTCACTCCTCGCAGAAAGTTTCTCAACAGTCTCTCAGCATACTGTTTTCTTTCTTCAGACACTGAAAACAATTTGAGGTGATAGTATGTCTACTAGCCAGTCAAAAGAATTTAAAATTGGACAAACTAAAAGCATTTTGAGCCTCTTGGGAGTAAAAGGTATCATTGAAAAACGTCAGGAAGGATTTAACGATGGCAAATTGAGACGAAAAAAGTGCTGTGATACTTCCACGCATGTGAATTTTTATCTTATTCACATCTAAAAAGCCTATTAATCCTCATATTATCGTAAATATGCTCAAGTCGCTGACTTGTGAAATGACTTACAAACGCTTGTCGGCGCATGAACAGCTGCAGACATTAAAAATAAACAAATCCAGGAATTACTGTGTAAATTTTCATTTCATCGAATGAAAAAGACTTGTTAAAGCAATGTGTGAAAACGTAAATGATAATAACAACGTTTGCTGCTGAGTCTGAATTAATTGCACTTAGAAACAGGAAAAGGATATCTCTTAATGTAATACAACAAAATGCTCTTGTTTAAAGGTCTATCATGATTACACTTCTTGACCTCAGACTCAATCAAGGATGCACGTCAATCCAAATATACATCAAGTGCCGAATTAGCAGGGAGCGCAAGCTGACGGCCGGAAAATTATATGGTGCTCAGATAACCAGTTCATGTTTTGTTGTTGTTGTTCTTCAAATTGCAACATGTATCCTAATGTAGAGGCGGGATATGTCAGTTCAGCAACAGATTACTATGAATTATGTTTTTTTGGAGAGCAATGCTCCTTCTTGCCTTTATGAGTATAAGGATATCGTACATCGCAAATTGATATGATAGACAAAAACCTTTAATGCTTTTCTGGTGATTCTTAAGAAGGGGAAAAAATCTTCAATTTCTATGTCCTTTTCTATTTTATACTCAAGCCTCAGGCTTTCTTTGCCTATGAGGACAGCGAACTGGTTGGCATTAAAACACCTGGCTTGAGACGAAAAAAAATCTTCTGTCTTCAAACCTTGAATTGTCTTTAATTCATAATATGATTTGACTTTTTCTTAAGTTCTGATCTGGTCAACTACTTCTCCCTCGCAACTCCTCTCTCTCTCTCTCTCTTTCTCTCTCTCTCTCTCTCTCTTCCTCTCTCTCTCTCTTTCTCTCTCTCTCTCTCTTCCTCTCTCTCTCTCTCTCTCTCTCTCTCTTTCTGAGATATTTAAGTCCTTTCTTAATATCCTTCTTCTCTTTGCCACGTTTTTCTTTGCTTCCCCCCTCTCTCTCACCGATTGAAAGTATGCATGCCTGTCTCCTTCTTTGTGTTCCAACTGAAAATCGAAAGTGTTCGATTGGTTAACTATTGAATACTTCAACTACTGGACAATCCCTATGATAACTGCCTTCTTTGCATGCGTACATCTTTGTTGAACAAACATTATTACAATGAAATTTTTTCATTGGTTTGTTTAGGACTACCAACCTAATTGACTTTATATGTGGCAGAGAATTTACATAAGTTATTTCTCTCCCGATTACTTACATCGATTGTTTTAAGATATATTTCCATATGTCTTCCTTTCTGCCCCTTTCTCTTTTTTTATCTATCTTAATCTTTTCCCTTTCTCTTTCTCACACGCACACACAATCAAACGCTGACGCAATACAATACCAATGAAATGTTCCGCATAAACAGTAAATAGTGTGATAAAATATAATAAAGATTAAAACAAAACTTGCTGAAGAGAGTTTAGAGTTGCTTCCAAATCCTAATTGATGCCACCCTGTTTTCTTTGCGTTGAACTGAAATTCGTACTTTGATAGCTAAACGCTATTAATAAGGTATTTTACCTTAAATATTGTACTGGTTTGTTTTTGCTACTCTCTAATTTGATTAAATACGAGTCATTTAGTTCTCGCAGTAAGACATTATTAAGGCAAAACCTGAATTTTAAGCTACATTTACTGACCGATCCCATGCAATTCATATCTTCTTAAAGCCTTTATTCTGTGTTTAAGAATAATTTCAAAAACGTTAGCTTTTGACGATGAATCGAAAAATCTTGACGTACGTAGCACATTTTTATCTACAACGTTTTGTGACAGCGTATCACTTTGGTTACATAGATCTAAACCAGTTTAAAAAAACTTCTCACTTTAATATCTATTGTAAAAAAAAACCAGTGAATGGAGACCTAAGTGTGGACCCTTTTAGCACTGTTTCGGTCTCAACAGCTTTGTCAAGGTAAACACAAGAGTTTAAATGCTAAAAAGATTGGTTTATGATATGCCTAGATCTGAAGAGTAGTGCACTTAACCCGTATTAAAACAAAAAAAAATCAATATTTGCAAAAATATTAGTGAAACTGGCCAAATTTTATAGAACTAGAATAACGAGCGAAATAACGAATTTATTTCGTTGAAAATCATGATTTTTTTGCCTTTGGGCTTTCCGGTTTCGATATGTGGGAAAGCCGGTACGCGGACATAAGAGCCAGAAACTATCGGTCAGATAACAGCCAGAAACTAAATCTACATCTAATTTCAAAATGTACCACTTAATGAGTTATTGGGTGACTGACAGATTACATTAGGCATAAACCTATGCTAAAATTCAATGTGTAGCCTATACATTTATAGCATTGTGTGGTTTTATGATTTCGTTTTCTTAAAAATATCTTAGCAGTTTGTAAAATCTAGTTTGATTGGAATTATATAGGGAATGGCAGAGGGTAGGAGAAAAAGTCCGAGGACCATAATCCAGTTGGTTTCAGTAGGTGAAGATTTGGACAGCAGGTAAGTGGGCACAGTCTATAGTCTTTTTTGTTTCACTGCGCAATCTTTGATCGCTAATTCAATGGGAAATGTTATTCAACAGGCTTGGACTCCACACTTTTGGGGAAAAATCTAAAAATATCAAAGTCTAGTCAGCTGTTTACTTGCCGAGATAGATAGAAAACATTGCCTAGAGATTACAAAAAACTAATCGAGATCATCTTAGGATATGAAAAGCTTTATCCTATTCACCAAATCGTTTTTAAGATCTATATCTAGATCTAGCTCTATACGCCGTTGAGTTGTCAAGGTATAGATCTGGACCAAGATTTAGATCTAATTAAGATCAGATTTCAACCTATCCCGTACAAAACTCTTGGCGACATAAGTAGGTTTAGGTGTTCTAGATCTATATCTTTGACCCTGCAGTAAGTCTAGATATAGGATAATTCAAGATGTTCCGGCAATTGAAAAGAAGGTGAGATGAAGAGAGAGAGAGAGAGAGAGAGAGAGAGAGAGAGAGAGAGAGAGAGAGAGAGAGAGAGAGAGAGAGAGAGGGGGGGCACACGAACAAAGAGAGGAAAAAAACAGAGGGAAAGTGGGATCATAGCGATAGTGGAAGGGAGTGAATGAGTGATGGGCCAAAGAGAAAGCTTAGATCTAGACTCCAAGATGAGTAAAGAATAATCAAAATAGACAGTGTTAAAAAATTAGAACTATAGGCAGTGATATACTATAGTTAGCTAGACTTCCGGTGAGGCCGCCATGAAACAAATGAAAATGGAGGTCCGCGCCAGCCGCAGTAGGACTCCCATACCCCGCTAGGCCTAAAGCGCTTGAACTACCGTATCTACTCTCTCTCTCTGTGTCTGTTCTTCTTCTTTTTCTTGACTATCATCTACATTCACATTGCAGGACTATTATTAATCTAAGAGAACTAAACCCCACGGCCTTTTCTTCTTCCTCCTCTTTTTCTCTTCTTCTTCTTCTTCTTGTTATTATTATTGTCATTATTATTATTATCATTATTATTATTATTATTATTATTATTATTATTATTATTATTATTATTATTATTATTATTATTATTGTTATTATTATTATTGTTGTTGTTGTTGTTCTTGTTCTTCTTCTTCTTGTTATTATTATTGTTATAATCATTATTATCGTTATTATTATTATTATTGTTGTTGTTATTATTATCATTATTATTTTTGTTGTTGTTGTTGTTTTTGTTATTATTATTATTATTATTATTATTATTATTATTATTATTATTATTATTATTATTATTAATATTATTATCGTTGTTGTTGTTGTTAATGTTGTTGTTGTTATTTTTTAGGCTGTTGTAATTATTAATGTTTTGTTGTTCATTGATTATTACAATGTTATTTCTATTGAAATAATGTATTTATGTTCTACTGGAGGAAGACGGAAAAAACCTAACTTGTTTTTGTAGATTCAAATAGAAAACGTTTTTTTAAATAAAGACTACACATCTTATATATATATAGGCTATATATATATATATATATATATATATATATATATATGCCTTACACAAATCTTACTGTTACAAAATAAAATAATATAACGATATGTCCTGGTTTCGGTATGATGAATCAGATTCTGTTCTTTTATATTGCCTATCAGAGCAATTCCAGGCCACACTACAAGGCTCTCCACTTCTTTTTCTGCATAAAAAATACGATGGTAAATGTGTGATTTTACAGAAGTATTAAATATTGTGTTGCTTACAGTACAGAAAAAAACCTATCCAAATATATATTGAAAAAAGCTTCTACCCATACTAAAAAATTGTTTATGTAGGTATACTACGTCACCTACAGCAAGCTAATGCCTGAATGCGAAACTGACCTTACAATATACGACAGAAAAAAAACCCGAACTAAACGGCATTTTATTACATTAGAGTATAGAAAAAAAAAAGAAAGTGAATAGTGGCAATCTAGGGGATTAGTCTTATTTATAATATAAGGTAGACCTTGGCCCATAATCATTAGTTTATAATTATTTCAATAGAACAATGAGCGCAATTTCCATTGTGCGTGTAGGCCTATAATACTCCCTAAGTAGATCTAGTTGGAATATGAAAATAAATAAATTGCAGACACTTCGAGATAGCCTACAAGTTCAATTTAGTCTAGGAAAAATGAATGCAAGTTTTTCGAGCAATAACACACGATATGACATTGGTTCGGTTCTATCGCCGAATCTAGTTAGTTCTAGATCTAGATTCTAGATCTATGCAGGAGCTTCCAGTGATTGAATGCGCACATTAAAAAACTGGATGTGCGACTTACTTCCACAGTTATAAGATATGCTACGAACTTGAATGTGTTAGATTAATAAATTTTCTAGTTTTCTATTTAAATAGCAAAGCGCATTAATGAAGAAATAAAAAAAAAACCCAACATATTTATGTAGTGCAAAGTACCGGGCTGGGGCGCGCTTTCCAATGGATTTAACTTTATGTTTCTTTTGTCTCCTAAGCGCCTTCACCTCCGCTTCCGTGATCAAAGTTGGGCAGGCAGGGAGTTCTATCTCGCTATCTGAGCCTGCGCAGTGAAGTCACACAAAGCTGTGATCGCTGGCATAGCGTTAGCCCATCTAGCTAACTATAGTATATCACTGACTATAGGCGATTACCCTTCGGAAGGATAAAGGAAAATCGATAGTTAATAGATAAAATGTATGAGAAAAATTGGAAGGGAGGCATCTTTCGACAGCTCTGCCCTTTGCTCGACTTGGTCAAGTACCAAACAACTAGTTAACTACATACAAATATTTAACCAGTTGTGATATACTAAGATAAATGCGACAGCCCTCCTACCCCCTCCAAGCTAATACTATACAGTGTTGAATATCTCAGACACGATTATAAGCCAAACTATTTCTTACAATTTGTTTAAAGTAAACGCTTTATCCATAAACCCAATTTACCATTATAAAAAAAGCTAACCAACTCGGACCGTTGAATAAGATGACAAGTAAAGTAAATGTGGAAAAAAATTTTTAAACCTTTAACTATTTGACTCTTTTTTCTTTTTATGACGAAAAAATGGCGAATGTTTCAAGATAGTATGAAATTTATAACAATTTAAACGTTGTTGCTGGCCTAAGAAAACTAAGTAGAGTTGCTCTCTAACTTGATTTTGTGTTTTTGTCTCACGAGGAATTAAAAAAGGTGCAAAGACACTGTGTCATGCGGGGTTGTGATACAATCGTTGGGGTCAGAAGCACGACCATTTTAAGTTTTGCAGGGGTAAAAGTTGTCGCTACAAAGTTGTAGACCAGCAACAAATAGGACCGGATAGTGATGCTGGTGAGCTCTGTTTTGTGGAGCTCTCGTGAGGCTGAGGTGAGATTTGTTACATCTTAACCCGCACAGAATACATTCATAGGAGTTGACAGCTGGAAGTTGCACTTCTTAACCCAGAAACCACACAGCCTGCGAGCTGCTTGTCTGCGGTTTGGTTACGCTGAAAGACATTGAGTAGGCTACGATGTTGATAAGGAACAAAGTAGCAGATCTATCGACCATTGCCACTCTTTCCCCTCAACGCCTATCTCATTCTTCATCTTTTCTTTCTTTTTCTCTTCCCAACGCCCACCATCTACATAGTTACGTGTTTACTTATCTTTTGGTAGCTATCGTTGTTAGTTAAAATATTTAGTTGTTAACAGAGTATATTAAACTATTTTGGTGCTTTCAGTTTTAGTTAAAACAAATCTCTCTGCATCCTTAGACTGAAAAAAAATCTCGACATAATTATTATTCAGGTGTAAAACCCAAGCTTGTCTACTGTTTTATATTGTACCTTCGATGAAGTCAAGATTCATCACAGTACAAAACTCCACGCATTAAACCTACGAATATAAAAACATATAAAATAAACTCTGTGTCAACTTTACGGAGTGAGCAATGGTTCAAACGATAGATCGTTCAACCACTTTTAAAGAGATTTGAGGTTCGATATTCAGTTCGGACAAATTTTTATTAGCTCCCCTGTGCAAATTGGGTACCGAGTAGCTATTTCCAGAGTCGGCGAAACCAAAAGCCGCAAGGAAAGCAATAACAAACTATCCCACTATTCCGAACACCAAGATTAATGAGGACCAATCTCCTTGTTTCCTAAAGGCTCATATTACGTGAAGGACTAACTTTAGTTTTAGCGACTTTATAAAAAGCGTGCAGTTTTTTAAAATAAAATTATGTATGCAAATTATGAAAACCGGTTGAATACTTTGTTACTATTTCAAAGACACGACTGGGTATGCAAGTTTATTTATAAGAACCGACTTCATTTGCTATCATGAAGAGCAGAAGAAATATTGTCTTGATGAGGTAAACATCTAGATTTTAGTTCGCTTCATTTTAAAGTATCGAAATTTACCCTCATTGTTATGTACTGTATGTTTCAATTTGCTAAATCTTATCAATATTTTATATTTTTTTTTAAAAGATGAACAGCGAAAGGGGACACAATAGTTTACTACTTTACAAGATTTTACTCCAGCAGTTACAAATACTAAATTTAAATCCATATATACGAGCGCATTTTGGGAAATAATGCGAAATATTAAAGCCTCTAGCTCTGTACATTAAAAAGCCCTTCAAACGAAATTCCTCAGCCTGAGCTCGTTAGAGTCTTGAGCTTCAAATAAAAAAAAACTCTATCACTTCAGTAAAGTAACGTACAATTAGAAAATAGAGCTTTTGAAATGATAGGTTATTTTCATAATTCCAAAGAGTACATCTATGAATAAAGGCTTTTTTTAACCTCAGATTTAACTCATAAATAATCTCATTCACAGTTCAAACGCTTGCAGACTCTCTAATCTGAGAAGAAACTTTCAACTGTCTCTTCCTTTCGCCTGCTGTGGGGCCATCTTGCTCACGTTAAAAACCTCAGTGATCAAAGCTACATACATACTTCGTAGCGCGCCCCCGCACGAAGCAGTCTTTAGCCTGTAGGTGATCGTATTGGAAGACACGTCCTTTTCCCCATTTAAACCCTTTTTTGTAACTTTTGCGCAAAGCTTCCTGCGGAATTTTAAATGTGGCTACCAGAATGCAAAAAGCTGTAAAAAACGCAACTAAATTCACGTTTAAAAACAAAACAACTAAAGGATTCAACTGGTGAAAGTAAATCTACAGAAACATTTTTAGCAAATCATTTTCTCTCTCTCTCTCTCTCTCTCTCGATTTCTTTCTCTCCCTCCTTCTATCTATCTATCTATCTATCTGTCTGTCTATCTATCTGTCTATCTA